>JAGFNQ010002553.1:334919-395723 GCA_024364735.1 Boesenbergia rotunda | reverse complement strand
CCAGTTACTAACTGCTTCAATCTTGGCTGGGTCTACCATAATGTCTTCTTTGGAAATGATATGGCCTAGAAAGGCCACCTGGTCAAGCCAAAACTTACACTTTGAGAATTTGGCGTACAGCTCCCTCTGATGTAAGGTCTACAACACTATCTTCAGGTGTTCATCATGTTCTTCCTGAGTCTTTGAATACACTAGGATATCATCAATGAAGAAAATGACGAACTTGTAAAGAAAATCCTTGCACACTCGATTCATTAGATCTATAAACGTCGCAGGGGTGTTTGTCACTCCAAAGGGCATGACCATAAACTCGTAGTGCCCATATCTTGTACTGAAAGCAGTCCTTGACACATCACTCTCCTTCACTTTGAGTTGATGGTAACCTGATCGCAGATCTATTTTGGAGAACACCGTGGCTCCCTTCAACTAATCGAATAAATCATCTATCCTTGGCAAGGGATATCTATTCTTGATGGTTATCTTATTCAAGGCTCGATAATCTATGCACATTCACATGGATCCATCTTTCTTCTTGACGAACAACATAGGAGCTCCCCAAGGTGAATGACTAGGGCGGATGAAACCCTTGTCGAGCAGCTCTTGTAACTGTTCTTGCAGCTCTTTCAGTTCTGCTGGTGCCATGCGATAAGGTGCCTTAGAAATTGGGTTGGTTCCTGGAACCAACTCAATTTCAAATTCAATTTCTCGATTGGGAGGGAGTCATGGTAACTCTTCAGGAAACACCTCCAGATAGTCACAGACTACCCTCACTTCCTCTTTCTTTAATCCTTCTCTTTGACTTGCATCTACTATATGAGCTAGAAAATCATTACTGTAACGCCCCAAAATTTCCATTTTAAGTCCTTAAAGTCCTTGAAATTAGTTAAAAAAATGTTTTAGAAATATTCTAGATATTTTTAGGAATTTTTAGAATATTTTTATGGAATTTTCCGAGTTCGTTTAGTATTTTTATTAAAAGAAATAGAGTTTTCGGTAAAAAGTTGCCTGGATGAGTTTTGAACCCGAGACCTCCCGTGGGATCAACGACTTAAGTTGGTCGGGTTAACCAGGAGCCCCAGCAGGGGTGTGCTGAAAGAAAATAGAGAAATATTAAGTTAAGTTATAAAGTTGGACTTAAATACCCTAAGTATAAATAGATAATTAAAGAGAGGAATTTTATTTTCTCTAAACCTAAACCCTCTCTCCCTCGCCCAAGCCCTCACGCCGACCCCCTCTTCCCCTCTCTTGTGCGCACGCCCCACCACCTCCTCCTCTCCTCCTCTAAGGGGGCGCCGGCCAAGGAAGAACCAAGGAGTGCGGAGCGTTTCGTTCGTCTCGACGAGAGGAACGCGTAGGCGCGAACGGTTCATCGAGATCTCAAGTTTCTCCCGAGCCCTAGACGTCAATTTTGGTTGTAAGTCCAAGATATCAATGTAAGTACTGCTCACCTGCAGTAAGAGGCGGTTTTTCCGCAAGTTTTTCCCGTTAGAAAGTTAAAATGCAATTTTCCTTTAGTTTATGATTTTGCATGTAACTCTAGTTTAATCCATGCTTGTATAAGTTTGATTAAGTACCCTATATGAGGTTAGGGCTAAGAAAAGTTATGAGAAAGAAAAGAGAAGATAAAGATAAGAAAAGAAAAGGCCAAGGCCTTAAGAAATCCCCAAAAGTCAAGACTTAGGGATTTGGGCACACAAGGTGCTCGTTAAAATGCCAAGGCATTTAAAGATAAGAAAGAAAAGAAAGAAAAGCTATTTTATTTTCTAAGGCCAGTACCCGGCGTCCAAGGGCGTCGTTAAAGAAATCCAGGTGTCCAATTCCAAGGTCTTGGCCCTGGTAGACCAAGGTCTGCTCTATTAGGATTGGTGGCTCGCTACCCCAACCTTTTAGGGAACGCGCATAAGATGGTACTTACGTCTTAAGTGGATCCAAGTGAGTTATTATTTTCAAGTATATGCTTTAGCAAAGTTTTCTAAAGTTTAAGAAAGTTTTCTAAAAGTTAAAGAAAGATTTAAAGTTAAAGAATTGCTAAAGTTTCAAGTTAAGCCAAGAACAAGTAAGTTGAGACTTATTAATGCTTGAGTATGCATGTCTTGAGTTATACATGTTTTTAGTGTTTCTTTTAAGCATAAAAGTATCTCATGTGATTTCACATTGTTTAAAAAGCATGTTGCACATTTCGAGATTTTGTGAGCTAGATAGTACTTACTAAGCTTTTGCTTATTAGTTGCATTTCCTCTTGCTGCAGGTAAAGGTAAAGGCAAGCAATTCTGAAGGAAGGCGACAAGGCGGTGCTGAGTGACGTGTGTGTGGTGGCTGACCTTGGAGAGGTCCTTGGGACAAGATGAATAAAAGACTCAAAGTCATTTATTATAAAGTCTTAGTTTAAGTTAGATCATATAGCATTTATCCAAGTATTTGCGTTTTAGATATTTTGCATGTCTTAAAACCATGAGTAAAGATTCCATGTCATTTTATTTAGCATACATATCCTTATGATTGCATTGGATGAGTATGAGTGTGAGTAGTTTTGAATATTGATACTTGATGGAGCTATTTGATGCATGTGCCAAGATATTGTGAGTTTCCCTTTGAATCAAGTTTTTATTGCTTAAATATGCTTAGAAAAGTTGCATTACATTCCAAATGCTTTAGTAAGGTTAGAACATGTGTTTTGGTGTTATGAATGCATAGGAGTTAAGTTTGGTACAAAACTCTAGTTTAAAGTTCATATAGATTTTCATAACTTAATTACTTCCGCAAAAGTTCTAATTTCGAGTTTATGAAGTTGTTTTGATTGGCTAAAATGTTTAGGAAACTAGTATAGAGTATAGAAATGGTGTTGTGTCTTTGTATGGCTTGAAACTATAGTTTGGTGGACTTTTGAAACAAGGTTTCGAATCTGAATTTCAGTTTTCAGGCGTGCCAGTCGACTGGTTCAGTATCAGTCGACTGCCCTATCGAACGCAGCTTCTGTTCGATGCATCAGTCGACTGCCAAGAGGCCAGTCGACTGGTGCCGCGCCCAGAAACTTTCTGTGGCCGATACCAGTCGACTGGTTAGATCGCAGTCGACTGGTACCATTGCAGAGAAGTTCTAGAGAAAGAAGTGTGCCATTGTATCATGCATGACTATTAGAGTTAGAATATCATCCCTAGATGGATTTAAAAGAAAAAAAAGAAGTTCCGCATTCTTAGTCGTGCATTAGAGTCAAGAAGTAGATAAAGTAACGATCCGTCTAAGGTAGAGAAGGCGGGTCGCTACAGGTGGTATCAGAGCAGTTCCCATTCTCCAGCATCACACACACATCAGCATCAACCTTGCCGTCTTCAAGTAAGAAAGCTTTAAGTTTCAGTTTTTCTATTGCTCCTTTACTTAATTGCAGTATAGAGAAATGCTTAAGTACTTACTCATATGTGCATAGAACAAGGAAGCATGTTTAATACCTTAGTATCACGGAATCATGTTTAATCCCTAGAATGGATATTAGGTTACTAAGTAAGAAGACAAGTTTATACCTAGAGAGGTAGTAGTGATTTCTTGTTCCCTTATGCATTATTAGATGGCAAGAAGAGGCCGAGCTCCTAATGCAAGGAACGGAACCCCAGTTCAAGATAACAATGAGCCTGGCACAGAACAGCCAAACCTGATGGCAGTCATTGCTCAAATGCAAGCTCAGATTTCAGAGCAACAGAAGACCATCGCCACACTGATGGCAAATCAGCACCCAGTGCCCCCTACACCACCCACAGCAGGAGTGGAAACTCCAGTGGTGGCTGAAGTTCCACCAGTCACACAGGAGACCCCTGCCGTGAACCGAAGACAAGAAGCATACCTCGTCCAGTGGCAGAGGCTGAAACCCGAAAGCTTCTCAGGCACGACTGAGCCCTGGGATGCCCAGGCTTGGTTCAAGACTTTAGAGAGCACAATGGAGCTTCTTGACTGGCCAGAAGTCGAGAAGGTCAAATGTGCCTCCTTCTGCCTAACTGGAGATGCTCGTATGTGGTGGGAGCGAGTCAAGAGTAAGAGGATAGTCAACCAGATGAGCTGGGCAGATTTCGAGCAAGAGTTCTATGAGGAGTTCTTCCACATGCGGGTTACCAACAAGCACTACGAGGACTTCATGGAGTTCAGACAAGGTAACCTACCAGTGGGAGAAGCAGTCGCGAAGTTCAACAGACTAGCTCGCCTCTGCCCAGAGCTAGTCAGCACAGAGAAGGAGCGAGTCAGACTGATGCTCCGCATGCTGAACCCTGAAATAGCACTCAACGTGAACAGCGGGACGCACCGACCCCAGACCAGCGAGGAGTTGGTCAGTAGTGCTCTAATCTCAGAGCACTATCTGAATAGCATCAAGGCACAGCAAACACAGCAGAAGCCAGTCCTGATTGAGAACAAGACAACAGGAGGCCAGAAGCCTCAGCCAAATAACCAGAACTGGAAGAACAAGAACCACAAAAGGAAGCAGTGGCCTGGCAGCCAAAAAGGAAACCCAGAGAACAAGCAAGCTAGGTATCCACCTTGTCCTAAGTGTGGGAGGACCCATCCAGGAGCATGCCTTTTGGGTGTAACTGGATGCTACTCATGTGGACAAGAGGGACACAGATCCAGAGACTGCCCAAACAAGTTTAAGGTACTTCCTCAGCAGTCCGTACAGTATGGAGGCAAGCCTCAGTTACATTACATGCCTACTATACTGGAGGGACCTCAGATCAGTCAGGGAGGGTTGGAAGCAGCACCAGTTCCAACCAATGCCAGAGTCTTTTCCCTCACGAAGGAAGAAGCTGCCAGCGCCTCCACGGTCGTAACAGGTCAAATAGTTATTTTTCAGCATTTAGCTACTACACTGTTTGACACTGGGGCGACCCATTCTTTCGTATCAGTACCTTTTGCTAGTAAGTTACAGGTGCCTGCAGAGAGTTGGGAGTCCAGATTCCTGACAACTCTCCCTTCAGGGGAAATCATGGAATCCACCCAGCGGCTCCGGGCTGTGCCAATCAAGATTTCAGACCGAGAGCTATATGTCGATCTGATAGTCCTTGCGATGCAAGACTTCGACATCATACTGGGCATGGATTTCCTCAGTAAGTACAGCGCTTCAGTGGACTGCCGTAGAAGGAAGGTGGTTTTCAGCCCAGAAGGAGAACCACCATTCGAGTTTCAAGGAGCCCCAAAGAGGAAGACTCAGAAATTCCTCTCAGCCTTGGCAGCCCACCAGATGCTAGAGCAAGGGTGTGCTGGTTTTCTTGCACACGTAGTGGACTCAGAAGCAAAGAAAGAACTCAAGCAGGAGGATGTACGGGTAGTCTGCGAATATCCAGAAGTGTTCCCAGAAGAACTACCTGGACTACCGCCCAACAGGGAGGTGGAATTTGAGATTGAGCTGGTGCCAGGTACCGGTCCGGTCTCAAAAGCCCCATATCGTATGTCTCCTGCAGAGCTGAAAGAATTACAAGAGCAACTCCAGGAGCTACTAGACAAGGGCTTCATCCGCCCGAGTCATTCACCCTGGGGAGCTCCTGTACTTTTCGTCAAGAAGAAGGATGGGTCTATGCGTCTGTGCATAGACTACAGAGCTCTGAACAAGGTAACCATCAAGAACAAGTACCCCCTTCCTAGAATAGATGATTTATTTGATCAACTCAAAGGGGCTACAGTGTTCTCGAAGATAGATCTGCGTTCTGGGTATCATCAGCTAAAGGTTAAAGAAAGTGACATCCCCAGGACGGCCATTACATGAGTGTATGTGATGCACATGTAATGTGGGAACCACATCTTGATGTGCACCTAATACACATTAGGTTAAATTAGATTTAATAAATGCCTAAATACGATGCACATCATCGATTAGATTAGATCTAAATCGAAATCAAACTCGTATATGCCTAACGAGCCTTGATACCCATCACTACCACGATCATATGCGATTGTTGAATTGCCAAAGCAGAGCAATGCATTTAATCTTGGTGGGATGCGGAGGGACAACCTTGGTCCCGCCTATCACGCTTGGGTTAGATTGAGCTCAATTAGATTAAGTAACTAGTTAGCTCAATTGGATCGAGCCTAACTATAGGCATACTCCAATAGTTGGAAAGGTAGGACAAGATCGCATTTATCAATAGTCTTGGGAGATTTAGCCAAAGCTAACTCAAGATTATTCATAAATGTTAATTCTTGATCCTATAAACAAGAGTTGCATAGAGATGTAATTGGTAATTAGTACCTACTGATCATACTAAGTCTTGGGCGATTTAGCCAAAGCTAACTCAAGGCGTAGTATGATGTGGATCTTGACCTACGTGAATTATAGTTAGTTGGTGTGGATCTAGTAGTGTGGTTT
Organism: Boesenbergia rotunda; assembly: GCA_024364735.1. NCBI lineage: Eukaryota > Viridiplantae > Streptophyta > Magnoliopsida > Zingiberales > Zingiberaceae > Boesenbergia > Boesenbergia rotunda. The sequence goes on along the minus strand of JAGFNQ010002553.1, from coordinate 389,383 downwards.
TACCACATCTATAACTCGATTCTACCAAAGCCCTATAATTCAGTGGGAGCATCATTTAATTAAAGGCCTAGTTAAATGATAAATAAAATATGATACAATGGTGGATATTATTTTCTGCATTTTATGTTGTAGATTACCATGTCAAACACGAACACTCTCTCTCTACGATCTGTTCTTGAGAAGGACAAGCTCCTAGGAGCTAATTTCCTGACTGGTACAGGAATCTGAGGATAGTCCTCACGCAGGAACGTAAGCTGTACGTTCTGGAGCAAGCAGTTCCTGATGCACCACCAGCCTCTGCCGCTCGTAGTGTTAGAGATGCTCATCAGAAGCATCTAGATGACGCGTTAGACGTGTCATGCCTAATGTTATGCTGTATGTCTCCTGAGCTTCAGAAGCAACACGAGAAAATGAATGCTTTTGATATGATTGGCCATCTCAAGCAACTATATCAAGGGCAGGCAAGGCATGAGAGGTTTGAAGTGACTCAGGCCCTCTTTTCATGCAAGATGAAAGAGGGAACCCTGTAGGAACTCACGCACTCCAAATGATTGGGTACGTCGAGAACCTCGAGAGGTTGGGGTTCCCTTTGGGCCAAGAGCTGGCTACCGATCTGATCCTGCAATCGTTGCCGGTGAGTTACCGTCAATTCGTCATGAACTACAACATGAACGAATTAGACAAACCACTGCCCGAGATACTCAACATGTTAAGAACTGCTGAGCCTAATCTCACCACTGCCAAGTCCAGTACCGTCCTAATGGTACAAAAAGGGCAAGGGTAAGGGCAAGTGGAAGCCCAAAGGTAAGGGTAAGACCCAAACCAAGGGCAAAGCCAGCTCTTCAACACTCAAACCTAAAGGTGGGGTTGCTAAGGATGCTACCTGCTTCCACTGCGGTAAGACTGGGCATTGGAAGCGGAACTGCAAGGTATACCTGGAAGATCTGAAGAAGAAGAGAAGTGAGACTTCTACTTCAGGTATAAATGTTATAGAAGTCAACCTTTCTATTTCTACATCATGGGTATTAGATACTGGGTGTGCTTCTCACATTTGTACTAATGTGCAGGCGCTGAGAAATAGCAGGGCATTGGCCAAGGGCGAGGTGGACCTACGAGTAGGCAATGGAGCAAGGGTTGCTGCTGTTGCTATAGGGACTTACTTTCTATCTCTACCCTCTGGGCTTGTACTGGAATTGAATAACTGTTGTTATGTACCTGTACTAACAAAGAATATCATTTCAGTTTCATGTTTAGATAACAAAGGTTTTTCATTCATAATAAAGGACAAATGTTGTTCTGTTTATTTAAAGGATATGTTCTATTGTAGCGCACATCTGATGAATGGCCTCTATATTCTAGACTTAGAGAGCCCTATCTATAACGTGAATACCAAGAGGTTGAGATCAAATGAGTTGAACCCAACCTATCTCTGGCACTGTCGCTTAGGCCACATAAATGAGAGTCGCTTGTCCCAGCTCCATAAGGATGGTTTGCTGGACTCATTTGATTTTGAGTCATATGAGACATGCGAGTCATGCCTTCTAGGCAAGATGACTAAGACTCCCTTTAGTGGACATAGCGAAAGAGCGACAGACTTGTTAGGACTCATACATAGTGATGTATGTGGCCCTTTCAATGTCGCTGCCAGAGGTGGTTACAGGTACTTCATCACATTTACTGATGACTTCAGTAGATATGGCTATGTGTATTTGATGACACATAAGTCAGAATCCTTTGAAAAGTTCAAAGAATTCAGAAATGAAGTACAGAACCAACTTGGCAAGAGTATTAAGATACTTCGATCAGATCGAGGTGGAGAATACTTGAGCCATGAGTTTCGTGACTACCTAGCTGAGTGTGGGATTCTATCCCAACTCACTCCCCCTGGAACACCACAGTGGAATGGTGTATCCGAAAGGAGGAATGTACCTTATTAGATATGGTACGATCTATGATGAGTCACGCAGATCTTCCTATATCCTTTTGGGGATATGCTCTAGACACGGCAGCGTTCACACTAAACCGTGTTCCATCAAAGGCTGTCATGAAGACACCATATACGATATGGACAGGGAGGAGTCCCAAGATGTCTTTCATGAGGGTTTGGGGTTGTGAGGCTTACGTACGACGTCAAGTCTCAGATAAACTGGGACCCAAATCTGATAAGTGTTATTTCATAGGGTATCCCAAGGAAACGAAGGGATACTACTTCTACATTCCTAGTCAGCACAAAGTGTTTGTTGCTAAGACTGGAGTATTTCTAGAAAGGGACTTTGTTTCTAGAAAGACTAGTGGGAGTACGTTCAGTCTTGAAGAAGTTCAAGACATGGACAATAGCACTGAAGCCTTGATGGAAGTTGAACAGGAACCACAAAGTGTGGTGGTTGATGAGGTTGTTGCACAAGAAGCTGTGGAACAACAACCTGTTCATGTAGACCTACCTCTTCGCAGGTCTGATAGGGTACGTCGTCAGCTGAGAGATACTCATTTCTCTTGTCTGACCATGATGACGTTATGCTCGTTGAGAACGAGCCTACCTCCTATCAAGAAGCTGTGATGAGCCCAGATTCTGAGAAATGGCTAGAGGCCATGAGATCCGAGATGGATTCCATGTACACCAACCAAGTATGGACATTGGTTGATCCACCTGAAGGGGTCAAACCCATTGGGTGTAAGTGGGTCTTTAAGAGAAAGACTGACATGGATGGACTTGTACATACCTATAAGGGTAGACTAGTAGCTAAAGGTTTCAAGCAAATTCATGGTATTGACTATGATGAAACTTTTTCTCCAGTCGCGATGTTCAAGTCCATTAGGATCTTGCTTGCTATTGCAGCATACCACGATTATGAGATCTGGCAGATGGACGTCAAAACTGCGTTTCTGAATGGAAACCTCCTCGAGGAAGTGTACATGACACAACCTGAGGGTTTTGTAGATCCAAAGCATACTGGTAGAGTATGCAAGCTGCATAAGTCCCTTTATGGAAGCTGGAATCTTCGATTCGATGATGCAATCAAATAGTTTGGTTTCATCAAGAATGAAGATGAACCTTGTGTCTACAAAAGGGTTAGTGGGAGCACAGTTGTCTTCCCTGTTTTGTATGTAGATGACATACTACTCATTGGGAATGACATTCCTTCACTACAGTCTGTGAAGACTTGGTTGGGGAATTCCTTCTCAATGAAAGACTTAGGTGAAGCAGCCTATATTTTAGGCATAAAGATCTATAGAGATAGATCTAAGAGATTGCTTGGCCTAAGTCAGAGTACATACATTGATACCGTTTTGCAACGGTTTGCCATGCAGAATTCCAAGAAGGGAAATCTGCCAATGTCACATGGCGTGAGTCTTTCGAAGACTCAAGGTCCCTCTTCTAGAGAGGAGAGAGGCCGCATGAGCAAGATCCCTTATGCCTCAGCCATAGGATCTATCATGTACGCTATGTTATGTACTCGTCCTGATGTCTCGTATGCTTTGAGCATGACGAGCAGATACCAGTCAGATCCAGGTGAACGTCACTGGATAGCAGTCAAGAATATTCTTAAGTACTTGAGAAGGACTAAAGAATATTTCTTGATATTTGGAGGCGAAGAGGAGCTAACTGTAAAAGGTTACAGTGATGCAAGCTTCCAAACTGACCAGGATGACTACAGATCGCAGTCAGGGTTCGTGTTTTGCTTAAATGGTGGCGCTGTCAGCTGGAAGAGTTCAAAGCAGGATACAGTTGCTGATTCTACAACAGAAGCTGAGTACATCGCTGCATCTGAGGCAGCAAAGGAGGCAGTTTGGATCCGCAAGTTCATTACTGAGCTTGGAGTGGTTCCTAGCATAGTCGACCCAGTACAGCTCTATTGTGACAACAATGGAGCTATTGCGCAGGCTAAGGAACCTCGTTCACACCAGCGGACCAAACACATACTACGGCGTTTCCATCTCATTCGAGAGATCATCGATCGAGGAGATGTGAAGATATGCAGAGTACCCACAGAGGCTAACATTGCAGATCCCTTGACCAAGGCTTTGGCACAGACCAAGCATGATGGTCACACTAGGTCATTGGGTATTAGATACTACAGTGATTGGCACTAGTTCTAGTGGGAGATTGTTAGTGAGAGCCCTAGAGCCAATCATGTGATGGTTGTTGTATGGACTCATTGTATCATATTTCATATATATATAAAGGCATTTGATTATGGTTATTATACTTGTATTGGTGCCAAATAACTAAGTGTAATAACATCCTTGGTAGTAGGTTCATATCTATATCAATCGATTGGTTGAATCGATAGTGAGATGATATAGAGAACACTACTCTTAATTATTCCTAGTCAAGTATTAACATTTAGGGACAATGTTAATGCATAGAGACTAGCATTTAGGTCAACACGATGACTTGATCTCACAAGTCATGGATATGAGATATCAAGTTGACACATGAGTATGCATTGGAGAATGTATACTGAATGACCCACCATGAGAAAGTATCATGGATCGTTATATGAGTGTCATATACTTTCTCATGTGACTATTAGTATGACTATTAGTCCTTAGACCTGAAGTCACCATAGTTCCCTACATAAGGAGTTATGTACTTTGGTTTCGTCAAACGTCACCCGTAACTGGGTGGACTATAAAGGCGATTACTGGGTATGTAACAAATTATGCGGAGGGATGTGAGTGATGTAGATGGGATCTATCCCTCCTACATGACGGGAGAGATATCATAGTCTTGATAGAGTGAGATCACTAAGTGCATGGTCATGCCCAAATAAGGCAATATGAGATATTGAGCTTATTTGATTATAGTGAGACTACTTGGAGTTCAAGACACATAGATTGATTGGAGGATGACACGGTCTATGCTTCATAGAAGATTAATCTAGATATCGACGATAGAAGGACATTGTCACATATTATGAAAGTCATAATTAGTAGTCACATTGGTGATGTTGGATCTCAACATTCTTGTAACTTGGGTAGCAATGATGTGTTGCTAGATACTGCTCATTGCTTATGTTTCTATGAGGTTAGAAGCATTGCCAACGTTACAAGAACCTATAGGGTCACACACAAAGAACAAATAGATGGAGAAAAAATGAAGTCAAGTTTGACTTGGCTAAATATGGAAAGTCCATAAAAGGCAAGTTTGACTTGACCCAAATCCAAATCAAGTTTGACTTGACTTGGTTCCACTTCAAGTTAGACTTGACATGGGAGAAGAAATGGAGTCAAGTTTGACTTGACTAAATATGGAAAGTCCATAAAAGGCAAGTTTGACTTGACCCAAATCCACCTCAAGTTAGACTTGACTTAATGCCACATCATGGTGATGAATTGGCATGGAGCCAACCATTGATGATGCTCCACATCATCAAGAGCATTAAGTGTGGATGCCACCTCATCAAGGAAGATTAATGGTCAAGTTTGACTTGACCAAAAAGGCCACCTCACCTTGACTTGACCAAGTGATGACTTGGCTTGGTATTTGACCAATGATGATGCTCCACATCATCTCCAAAGGTTGTAACCCCCCCCCCCCATTTGAATTTGAATTCAAATTGAAAGGGGTTATGGCCGGCCACTTAATGGCCATTAATGGCCATTATGTGGCCGGCCACAATGAGAGAACAAAACCAAGTTTTGGTTCCATTTTTCTTATGGTGTGTCTTCTCTTCTTCCTCCTCCAAGTGTTGGTGCTCTTCTTCTTCTTCTCCTCTTGGCCGAACCCTTGAAAGGTGCTAGCACACCTAAAGGGTTTCCTCCATCCACTTTGTTCGCGTGGATACTTCTAGAGGGACGGCACTTGACGTCCTAGAGATCCGACATCCAAAAGGAGCGAGCGGGATTAAGCGGGGCACGCACCAAAGGTAAAATGGTTTATCCCTCTTTAGATCTAGGAGTAGATCGAGTTTTGAGCATGAAATGAATACGTGATTTTTGTTTCGGAATTTTTCTTCGCACGAGATCCATGGCTTTGGGTTCTCGGGGTTTCCGCGACGCGAAAAGGCGGTTTTCGCGGCCCGAAAAACCCAACAGATCGGTCACTGGACCGATCAGGAGTAGGGTTGATCGGTCCTCGGACCGATCTGGCTCCCTTCTGTGGTGATCGGTGATAACCATCATTTTGTTGATTATTTTCGGCTCTAAAATCTAGTTTGATCCATATTTTATATGCTTAAGTTTGCAATTTTATTAGGTTTCATGTATTTTCCCTATTTTGGCTTTTAATTCTAATATTTGTATATTTGGGATATTTTTGGCACTGAATTTGAATATCATTTTGTAGGTTTCAATTGATCATGGACCTGGATCAAATTGGGTCAGACTTGAGTCAGCATTGGATCCAGATCAAAGGGATCAAGCATCGGATTATTAGGAGCCGTCCATTCTAGAGAACGGCTGGATCTGAGCTATCGGTCAACTTCTGGTCAATACGAGTTCAAGATATAATCACTCATGAGTATAGATCAAGATCTAAAAATTTCAGCCAAATCAGAAGTGATTTGACCGTTGGATCGAGCTCAAGATGTTCTAGTCTGTCCATTCAAGAAAAGGGAAGATCTGGACCATTGATAACCGCTTCAGTCGTGTTACGGTTTCAAATACAATTTAAATATCGAACTCCTCTAATACTAATATAGTATAGAGTAACTCGAGTCATCTCCCAACGAATGTAGTTGGTGCAAGATAAATCTCCGAATCGTATCTTATTGCTTTCGGGTTTTGCATATGAACTGGGTTTTGGGTTTGAACGTTAATACTACGAAAAGAAATGACAAAGCATGTATGAAATCTAATTCTAATTAAGAAAAGACAAGGCAGGTAATGAAATCTAAATTAACCTGACTATAATTGCAGTAAAGAAAGCACAACTTGAACTAAAACATTAACGAAACTAAACACAGAGCAAACTACAACATTGAGGAAATCGAATCTAACCTAACTTAATTGCATTTAAATGAAAACATATAACCTAAAGCAATAGGAAAAACAACACAAAACAAGAGTGAAGCAATTAAGAGACATTGCAATTGAAAGTAAATGTTCTAACAAGCATTTAACCAAACACTATATGGGCATGGATTAAAATGACAAAAGTAAGTGTCATTTGAATTGTGGAAAATCCATCTAATACAAACAGTTAACTATCAATCACAAACATTCATCAATTCACTCAAAACAATTCAAATTGCAACTCAATAATCAGAATTTGCTGTCAAGAGGAAATGACTGCTGGCTGTGAATGAAGTCTACTGCCCGGAGCTGTTGAAGAGGTGCTGCCACTCGACTTGGATGGAGAAGCTTCGAAGGAATTGGATCTCTGCCGGCTACTTAATCTGAAGAACTGCTGTGGAGAAGAAATTGCTGAATTGAATTGAAATTGCTGAAAAGAAATCTCAACCACAAAAGATGCTGCAAAGGAAATCTAATTGGAAGAACTGGAAAGAAAATGAAACTGATATGAAGAAACTGCTGGGAAGTAAAAACATGCTGCCGGTAATGAAATTAATGTGAAGAACTAAATTTAAGAACTGCTATCTGGAAACTAAGCTGCCGATGAAGAAGAAGAGCTGCGGCGGGTGAGTCGACTAGGGCACGGACCCGATACCCTAGCTGTGGTGGAGTGGATTGAAGCCTTGATCGAGTCGGGAACCCCTCAACTCGAGAGAAAGCTACGGTGGAGTCGGTCGGCGGCGATGAAGTCGAAAGCGGATGGAGTTGATCGAATCGAGTCGGGAACCCCTCAAACTCGATCGATTCAATCTCCGGCCGGCGGCGATGAAGTGGATGGAATACCGCCGACGGTGAAGGTAGAGAAGGTGGATCGAGACGGGGACCCCTCGTCTGCAACCCTTCTCCCCGATCACCCTCGCTGCGCGGAGAAGATGACTTCGAGAGGATACCGTGCCCTAGCAATTCTGCCCCTTTTTGATCCCTGGCTACGCGTGGTTTGGCTCAGTCAACTTCAGCTATGGTCCAGCTCAAGTTCAGTTCAGCAATCCGATTCAGCTTGAGTTCGGCTCAGTCATTGTCTCAATTAAGCCAAACAGCTTCGGTTCAGTCCTTGCTCAGCCCACAGCTCAGCTTGAGTTCAGCCCAATTCTGTGGTTCGGTCCAGTCTTTGGTTCAGTCAAGCCAAGTAATTCCGGTTCAGTCCAGTTCTGGTCCAGCAGATTGAGTCCAGTCAACCAAGCTAGAATTCCTTGCTCAGCCCCCAGGGACCACCACAATTTACTGGTACATTAGAAGATTCAGAAGATGAACCAGAAAGTGTAGGGACTTGCATGGTGGAAGCAAGCACCCAAGGATCACCAGTTGATTGTCCACCAGATCCTGAGGCTGAAGAGGAGCATGTACTTGATCAGGAGGAGGGCACAGATACATCTACCATTATAGAACCTTCAGGTATTCTCCAGCATGCTCAGGTAAGTATTTCTCCTCTTTGTTCAGAAAAATGCAGTGAGGTACCTAGTGCTGATATTATGGATTATGATGAATTCATTGATATACCTTGTGTAGAAATTGTTTGTGAAAATCCAATAGAGGTACCACAAATTGATTTCCTTGGTCATAATGTATTACTTGATACATCTCTTGTAGATATGGATAGCGAAATAATTTTAGAGGCACCCATAATTGATGTAGTTTGTTATGATGAATCTCTTGATACATCTTTTGTGGATATGGCTAGTGAAAATTTTTTAGAAGTGCCTGAAATTGATGTTATTTATTTTGATGAATCTCTTGCTATATCATATGCTGAGGTTGAATGTGAAAAACTTATGGAGATATCTGATATTGATTTGATTGGCTGTGACACATTGCATGATACACCCTGGATGGAAAATAATTGCAAAATTTCTATTGATGTGCCAGAAATTGATTTCTTTATTTGTGATGAGTATCTGGATGCAAATTTTGTAGGAAATAATTGTGAAAATTTCATTGAGGTACCAGAATTTGATTTAATTGGATATGATGCAGTTTTGGATTCATTTGATGCAGAGACTGATATTATTTTATTTCTTTCTGACCCTGCACGCTTGAGAGAGGTATTACATTGTTTTGCAGGGTCCAGAAGACTTCAGGAGTGGGTGCTCCAACTGAACAGACTCCAGCCTCCTGGAAGGACTTCTGAAAGGCATAAAGAAGGAGGAGATGATTTTACTTTAATTCGAAGCACTCCATTCCTTCAATGGATTCTAAACCTAAATCGCCTTAGGCCACCGGAGCAATTTGTTGCAAAGTTTAAGTGTGGGGGAGTCCCAATTCTCTCAGCCACCCAGACTCCTCCAATAACACGATGGAGGCTACTTCTGGATCGGCTCCGTCCACCAGAATAAAAGGGGAGATTGTTCTTTCTTGTATTTTCTTTTATTGCTTGTTTCATTTTTTATGCTTTTTAGAAGTAAAATTTTCTTTTAAATTGAGTCCTTATCAATAAATGCATGTTAGTTCTCTTAGAAGTTTGTTTCTTACATGAGTAGAAATAAATGTATCCCTCTAGGTTATTCCATAGCATTTTAGAGTCTTTTGGAAAATAAATTAAATTTGGTTGTTAAAACTTAGGGTTTGAGCTAATGGATGAAATCTTGGATGCTTGAGTACTACTTTGCTTTAAATTCTTAATTGATGATTTGAGATGAATCATTTGCACCTAGTGAGAATTAGCCTTATATTTGTGACACACATGTTATTAAACTCTAGAACTTGCTTAGGTTCTTTCAAAATCATATGTCAATGATTGGATCACATCTATAGAGACTAATCACTTTGTTCACCTTTCCATATCAATTTTTAGCAATAATCATGTTTATCCTATTTGTCTTTACTTATTTCTTACTCTTACCCTCACTTTTCTTTGGACTTGTTGGTTGAAATGTTTTTTTAATGCTATTTTGCCCGAGACGGACAAAGATTTAAGTGTGGGGGAGTGACTAAAGTTTTGGATGTATTTCATGTCAAAAAGAAAAAAAAATTTTGCCAAGTTGAAGCCAAAAGGTGCCAAGTGAGTTGAATTTGAATTCCAAAAATGAGCAAGAGGATGGAAGCAATTGAAGCATCTAGAGTCCTTATCATACTTTGAAGATCCAAGTGGTAATAAAAAAAATTCTACAAGTCCAAGTTCAAAGTGGCACGCAAATGAAAATCTTATGTGCCAAAGTGAAGAGAAAATTTTTCTTTGTGAAGCTATTTTTGGTCAGCAATGTTTTGGACCGCAGCTGTACCTTGCTAGGGAAATCAAGTACACTCTGCTACAATCTGAAGTGCAGCTAAACATCATCCGAATAGCAGCTGAAAACAAGCTGAATTCCAGCTGAAGACAATTTGAATGGAAGCTGAATTGAAGCTAATTCTGGAAGCCGAATGCTAGCTGAACATAAGCTGGAAAATCTGAACTAAAGGCTGATGAAGTTTGAATGGAAGCTAGATCGAAATCTGGAGTGAGTTGCAGAGAAGTGCTTACCAGAAATCAGAAGTTCAAAAAAGGGGCAGCAGGTTAGCTTAATTAAATGGCCGAAACACAATCTGAAGTGCAGGGACTGAATTCACTTGTACATGATGCTAATAGTTGAGAGGGAATCAAAGAGTTTTGCAAGGTCTGAAAGCAATGCCATAGAGCTGAAACTTGAATGCAAAATAGTCCAGAAACTGATGTAATTCAGAAATGTTCAAGGCAAGAAAAAAAAACAGTTGTAGAAATTGCAGCTCACAAGATTCAAGTGGACTGATCTACTGCTTTTGAAGCTCACGGCAGTGCTGGGTTGAAGTATGGCCACAACATAACTGGAATTGCAGCAGAAAAATAAAAAAAGAAAAAAAACAGTTTGAAGAGAAAAAAAAAAGAAAGAGAGCAAAAACAAAAGTGGCACAAAAAGTGAATTTTGGCACCATGAAATCAAGTGAAGTTTTTCTCATCCAAATCAAAGTTTTATTCCATTTCATTTCTGACCTTACAAGAAAGAAAGAAAGAAGGAAAAGAAGAATCAGAAAAGAGAAGAAAGAAAAATGGCACACAAAAGGAAACTTGGCACATTGAGATCAATAGGGGTTTTCTTCATCCAAATCAAAGGGATTATTCAAGTTTCACTCCATCACACTTTTGATTCCATTGGAGGACTGTAAAGAGGGCAAAGCACATTGGAAACATCCTTGAGAAACCAAGTCTCCCACTCCATCAATTTTTCCATTTTATTGATTTTTACTCCATTTCTTACCATTTTCCATGTTTACACTTGTTTTTGTAGATATTGATCCTAATCATGAATAATGGTGGAGATTAGATAATAAGCAAGCCTATGGTAGTGCAAGAAGCATGTGTGTTTGAGTGAGCTCCACTTTCATCATCAACTTAGAACTTAAGGAGAGAACCACCCAAAACTTCCCTTGAAAGGCTAGTGATTTAAATTCATCTCAATGACTCATGATTGATGAAAAGGCTAAGTTGTTGATTTAAGGACAAGATACTAATCCATAGAGCTTAGATTTTTGAGAATTAACAACCTTAGGTAATTTCTTTTCATTTGCTTCTAATCATGCTTAAGAAAGCCTAAGGGATACATATTTACTGCTTTCGCGAGACGCACAAGGTTAAGTGTGGGGGAGTTGATAAATATCATTTTATTGATTATTTGAGTTGTTAAAATCCATGTTTGACCTATGTTTTTATTGCTAAAAATGTGAAATTGCCCTAGGTTTTAGAACTTACCTTTATTTTAGACTTAATTGCAAATATGCAAATTTTTGGATTATTTGGCCACTAAATTCTTGATTTATTTTTGTAGGCATAAAAGGTTCATGGACCTAGGGCATATTGGGTCAAACTTGAGTCGGAAGTGAACCGGATCGAATTATCAAGCCTACGATTAATCCGGGTCGTCCGATTCAAAAGCGGTTAGATCTGAGCCATCCGGGACCATCTGAAGCAATCCGAACTAGGGTTAGGGTTGATCAAGCACTCTGATCAAGATCTGAAGGTTTCATCCCAATCAGAGCTAAATAAACCGTTGGATCAAGCTTGGAGGGCTCTAGATCGTCCATTCACAGATTGAGTTGATCTGGACCATCCGTTGTACATCTGGAGGATCCGAGCTACCACGAGGCAGATCCTGACCCCAGATCATCATCATCAAAATTTGGATCAAATCAGAGCAAGATCAGTCGTTGGATTTTCTCAAATCGATCTGAGCCGTTCAAAGCTAATTACTTAAGGAAAATTTCCCAGCGTTTCTCCTTCATCGCGTCTCCGCCGCAGTCATCTTCTTCTTCAGCTGTTCTTTGATTTTTAGCTAGTTTTCTTCATCAAGGAGGTGCGATCCCTCAATCCATCATCAAAGCAAGGGCTAGGTCAGTGAAGAGAGTCTCAGTGAAGTTTTCGGATTGGTTTTGCTCAATAGCAAAGTTGTGCGAGGTCTCGGCAATTTTGCTATTCGACTTCAATGAACTCAGCTGTGCCCCATTTCCACTGCATCCGAGCTGACCAGAGGGGTTCCCTGGGTGAAGAGAGTCTCAGTGAAGTTTTCGGATTGGTTTTGCTCAATAGCAAAGTTGCGCGAGGTCTCGGCAGTTTTGCTATCCGACTTCAACGAACTCAGCTGTGCCCCATTTCCACTGCATCCGAGCTGACCAGAGGAGTTCCCTGGATGGTCTCGGTCATTCCCAAATCCAATTCGCAAGCCACAACAGCGAGATTGAAGAATTCGGAGCCAAATTTTAGTTTGAGCAATGTCTGATCTGATTTAGTAGCAGATACACTTCTTCCACTGATTTGCAGAGCTTGCGGGTCCAAGGTTCTCCCTTGATTGACGACCAAGGAGCTCTTGAGTTGAAGAATGGTTGAGGAGTAGCTTAGATAGTTAAATTTCAGTTCATTTAGCTGTAATTTCCATTACTGCCGTGTTTGGTTTCTATCTTGGTTTCAGATCAGTTAACTTCGTTTTCTTAATTGTTTAGCTGTAATTTAGCTTCAATTCTTCAAGTCAAGTAGTTTAGGAAGTTTGTTAGTGATCAATTGAATGTTATTTCAGCTTATTTCTCTGTCAATTTCTTGCGTGCCAAATCCAGTTTTGTGTGCCAACTTAATTCTGCATTTTCAGTTCTTGCCTTTGTGTTCCTGCGATTTGTTCCAATTTGCTTTAGTTTACTTATTGAATTTACCTTGAAATATGCTCTAGCTAAATAGCATTCGATTTAAGCCTTGTGCAGCAGTTATTGTGTATCAACTTAAATTCTGAAATCTGAAATTCCATTTCTGCCATCCCATATCATTTCAGAAATTTCAGCTCATTTGCTTTTGAGTTTCGAGTCTATGAAATAGAAATTCCACTTAAACCTGGCTGATCATCAAATAGTAAATCCAATTCAGTCATTTGCTTGTTTTGTGTCCAAGTTAACTGCTGCAATTTTGCAAGTGGATCGATTCTGCCAAATTCTGCTAATTTCTGCAACTCTCTGCTGCGATTCTGACTTGTTCTTCTGTCAGCTGTGTCTGAAATTGCTAGCTTCGTCTCTGCAATGTAGGTAGCATCGAGTTCTTACAGTCTTTGCACAGCATTTTACTTAAGCTTCATATTCCTAGCTGAATTGAACAAGTTATCACTGAATTGGCAAATTATCATCTCTGCCTTCATTTATTTCTGCACATTGTGTTTAGTTTCTGAATTATGTCTCGCTAGAGTTTGTTTCTATGTGTATTGGTTGAAGAATCCTGCACCCGAGTTGTTAATCTCAATTCTAATTGCTTCACATCAGCTGCGGGTCTGATTATGTATCGCATTTTGTAGCTGCATCTTTGCTCCATGAATCTGATTTCATTCACTTAATTTCTGCAATATGTTGTTTTGATTGATAAGACCTCAGATTTCAAAGTTCTTCATTCATTTCTGAAATTCTCTTCACTAGCAGCTGTGTTTTTCCAAAACTACATTGATTAGTCCAACTCTTGCACTTAGTATCAGATTTTAGCATTGGCACATATGTTTGAATAATTGAGTATCAAGTTTGTTTCAAAGCCTCACCTTGTATCAAGTCTTATTTCTGAAATTAGGCTCATAATTTTGCATTAGTCTCAACTAAAGATTGCAGCCCTGTTGAGATGCATTGGCTTAGCAATTGTTTTGCCTTTGAAATCGGAATCAGTTTCTCAAATTGATTAAGTGCTTTAGTTGATTCGGTTTCCATTTGGTTGAGTTATTGATTGGCATTTACTTTGTTTAGCTCATTTAGTTGAGTTCATTTATTTTCATTGCGATTTCATTTCATGATTGCAACCCAAAACCCGAATATCTATTTGAAACCTGAAAACACAAACGACACATAAATACAAGCGCGAATCAAACAACGTCAACTAGCCTCGAGAAAAATACGACCTGTGGCCCCTATATTACATTTTCAGATTTTGATTGTAAAAAGGGTTTCCAGTTATTCATTCACATTTAAATTTCGATAGACTCACAATTTCGTGACAATATTTAATATATCATTTGGGTCTATCAATCGGTCCACAGACCGATCAGAGGGGTCACAGAGACTTTGCGAAATTTTGTCTACACATTCTGTGCAAGACTGGATTGGTCCCCAGACCGATCTGGCACCCTGTGGGGATCGGTCCACAGGACGATCAGGGGGCTCACGGAAAAACCTCCGATCCCTAATGTTCGCATCCTGATCGATCAGCCGATCGATCAGTAGCCTGCCAGATCGGTCACCCGACCGATCAGGACCAGGCCAGTCTGATCAGGACGAAGCTTGATCGGTCTGGGCGCTTTCAGATCGAACGGTGATCTGTTCAATCGAATTAAATTGTGGATGGTGGACCGATCCACCAACCGATTAACTTCGGGAAAACTCTATCTTCCCGTGCCCTAAGTGCCGAAACTCTTTATCGCCAAAACCCCTCAGTGCCAAAAACCCCTCTCCTCCTGTGTGTGAGTTCTTCTTGCGCTTGAGATTCTGTGTGTGTGCGATCCTGAGAAGGTGTTCTGCAAGCTCTTCCTTGTCTTCTGCAAGTTCTTGTCTCGCTCAAGGTCTTGCGCTCCTTTCTTGCGCCGAGAATTTTTTCCTGCGTGAGCTCTTCTTCCAGACTTCAGAATCTTCACAAATCATCAATGGCACCTAAGTAAGCATTTTTGGTTAGTTTTTCTTGCAGATCAGTTCATAGATTATGAGTTTATGCTAATCATGATCTTCACTTTGTGTTGTGGTGTGTCTTGTGCCGTGACCCTATGACTCTGCCGTGACTTTCCTTGCCATGTTACTGATTAAATCTAATCACCTTTGATCAATTCCTTACCCTTGTGTTCAGTTGATTTCTCTTGTGTTTTTGATTACATGATCAAATTTGTGTTCACTTCACTGATTCAATTTGTGCCATGATAATCAACTTGTATCATGATTTAATCAATCCCATTTCATGCTGTGATCTTGTCTTAATGTTAACTCTATTGATTGAACCTACTCCTGATCATTCCAATTCATTAGAAGATCTTCAAAGGGGAAAGAACCAGTGGAGGGCAGCTCCAAGGGTAAAGCCCCTTCTTCTTCCGCGCCCTCCCGAAGGCCTAAGCCTTCCTCAAGTTCTCGGTTCCCCAATGCTGCCTGTGAACAGGCTTTTCAATCCTGCACCTTCAAGTTACTCTCCTGCCGATCAATTGATGTTCCCTTTCTATCTGAGCACTGCCCCTCCATCATGGAGATAGTCACTTTCTACAACCTTGGCTTTCTCTTCTCCTTGGAGTGGACGATAAACTATGATCTTGTCTCTGAGTTTTACAACAATCTTCAACAAGGGCCTCAAGGAGGTTTTGAATTCACCACCCGCGTAGCAAAGAGAAATCTTGATTTCTCTTATGAGATTCTAGCGGAGTATCTAGGCGTTCGACGATCGCCTAACCAGTATTCTATTTATCCTGAGCTCCCAGACCCTTTGTTAGCTCCTTTTGCCGATGTTACCCCCGACACCATTTATCAGCATTTCTTTGGACATCCCTGTCCAGCCGGGCTTGATGAGTTGGGTCCTGATTTTTCGACTTTTGCAGAACTCCGTCTCTCCCCTGTCGATTACATTCTGTTCAAGATCATCACAAACTGTATCCTGCCGATCACTTCAAAGTCCTTGACCGAGATCCGTTCTTATCATTGCCTGATGCTCTATGGTATGCACCGACGCATGGACTTTGACATCATGGAGAGTATTTTTCAGTCCATTCTATCCTATAGAGAGCCGAGCCGATGCATAGTCTATATGCCTTTTGGTTATGTCATCACCGACTGGCTTATGTCAGTAGGTGTTGATGTCACCAAGGGCAGGATAGTGCCCATAGTCAGACAGGATTGTCGGCTTGGCCGGAGAGCATTCACCAAGTCTGGTATCATTATTAGAGATCTCGATCGGGCACTGGTTTGGAAGGATGGGAGGGGTCTTGGTGATCTACCAGGGGAGGTCCACACTTTCAGGCACCTGCTGATGTTGCTGCACCTCAGGAGGCTCCCACTGCTGCTGCCGACTATGACTATAAGCCCGAGCCGGACCTATGATGGTAGATTTCTGAGCTGGATCAGACGATCCAGTATGATCTTCATCTGTGAGAGCTTTATCGAGAGGAGGTCCGTTCGGAGTTCCGATCTTTCGACCGCAGACTGACCGCGGTGGAGTCTGATGTCTCCGTGGTTCGTGCGCTGCAGCAGACGTGGTACGATGAGTGGCGCCAGCACACATTCCCAGGAGGTGCGCCCTCTGCCAGTGCTGCACCGGGGTCTGTTGTCCCTGATGATGTGGATGACCCTATGTGGATGCTGACCCCCCCCCCCCCCCCCCGGCTGACGATTGATTGTACTCTGCTCGTACTATATGGTATTTGACTATTTGACGGATCTGTCCGTCCTGACTATTTGCCTGTTATAGCTTGATGGTGACTGTGATGCATTGATATGCGTCTATTGATTTGGTCTTGTTGACTTTTCAGGCTATGTTTTAGGCCTTCCTTCTATGACTAGATTTTGCCATGTTTATTCTTTGCCATGGTTATTTTTGGCTGATATGATTGTTACAAAATTGCTATCATTATTGTTAGTGATATGAGAGAAGTGTCCTAAGGCAATCGCCTTATGATGTAAACATTTATATTAATAAATGATAATTCACTATTTGAGTATACATGTTTTGTGTATTTGATTGGGATCTTAAACTCATCTACTGAATGTCTGCAATACAACTCACAGCATAAGAGAATTTGTGATGGGATCACAACTAGTGATTATCTCTAATGTGCAATTGTGAAGTATTGAAATTATCCCTAGTCGATGAATTGATAAAAACGGACACTATCAATTCTGTTGAGACTAGCATGGGTTATTCTCTAATCAGCTGATTTTCACTGGCTGGTGACATTGGGATGTCCGGAGATAAACATGGATGCTAGTTAAGGGAACTAGTTCATTGGAGTGACTAGCTGTAAAACTTCATATGGTTATCTATAAAGATATGTCAATGAAGTTCTTACTGCAGCTTAAGTGCGATGTTCCTTTGACTTGCGGTGTTCAAGTCATCTTGGTCATGGAGACTTATACTTTAACATCTTAAGCAAGCATCTCCAAGGAGGTGTGGACCCAGGATGATTGGGCATGAGCCGAAGTGCCCGAAGATGTTTGAACAGCTTACAAAGGATTCACCACTCCTTGCGAGGAGATGTATACCCAGGCCTATCGTCGGATTGTTACTCAAAACCTCTGGCCAGAGTATATCATGTTAAGAGTGCGAGTCTCTTAAATACATGAGAGTAATTAGAAATCCAAAGGACGAGAAAGACATTACTTGGGCTAGGTGTGACGTAGTCAGCCTAGTGGGGACTGACACAAATAGACCGTGTCCTGAACCAAGTGGGTATAAGATGGTGAAGGGAATGGGGCACGACACATTTGAGCTGCTGAAGGGTTTCAGAATAATTTCTTCTGAGGTCAAACCGTTGATCTTTCGATTAATTGGGGATCATGATGTACTACTAGGTGCCACCCATGATCGTTCTATAATTGGTTGATTATAGACGGCCAACATAAATCGAAAGTCTATTTAGTCACACGCACTACGAGTAATCCGAGGGATTTAAAACGAGTTGAAAATTAGATTTTTCCGATCAAGAGAAATAAGTCGAATCTGAGTTAATCAGAGGCGCAATGGAAGCTAAAAATGGCTAAGTCTTTTGAAGGCTTTTTGGGCGAATTAAATGAGTTTAATTCGCGTTGGTTCGACTCGGTTTGGGCCGGCCAAAGAGGGTGCCAACCCTCCTTGGTTGGCCGGCCACCTAAAGGGAGAAAAACCAATTAATTTTGGTTTAATTAATAAAAATAAATCTAGCGCGATTTATTTTATAAATTATGGATAAATAAATTTGTATAAAGAAATTTATATAAATAAATTTATAGAAATTTATTCTTTTTATGGAAGTTAAAATAATCCATGAATTGGTTTATTTTAATTTTATAAAATCAATTATGAATTGATTTTTCCATAATAAGAAAGTTTATAAATTTCTTATAAAATTTATTCCATAATTTAAAGAGAAGAAGAATTTGTTTTATTATAAATTAGTTATAATAAGACTAGGCTTAACGGAATAAGTCATAAGAAATTTTATAAGATAAAAATTCTTATGATAACTAATTCCATTAATTCTGTTAAAGAGGAGACTTAGCGAGGGAGAAGCAACTATATAAGGAACCATAGGCAAGCCTTGGATTCAAAATCAATAATCGTGTATTGATATAGAGCTCCCTCTCTCTCTCTCTTTTATTCTCTTCTCCTTCCCTTCTCCCCATCTAGGGCCGGCGCCTCCTCTTGAGGGCTAGGGCCGGCGCAACTCCTCCCATAGAAGGTGGTTGCCGTGAACTAACAAGAAGAAGGAGAAGCCAACCAAGAAGAAGAAGAAGCGGATCACATCTCCTTCCCTCTCGGAATTCGATTCCGTTTCTTTGGTGGTTAGTTTCCATACTTTTCTCTTCTTGTTCTTCTAGTTGTGCCTTCGGAGAATCTAGTAGTTCTCATCGGCACAAAACTCGTGACTTTGCGAAGTCATCCCGAAGAGAACTCGGCGTGGACGCGAATAGAGGCGGAGCTTCCAAGGGACGCTACGATTGGATCTCGTCCCTTACTTCGAGTTACGAGAGGTATAATGTAAATTAGTTTACTTTTCACAAAGTTTTATTTTATGATTATGTCAACACACTATAAGGTTGCATGCTAGATACGAAGTTAAAATAATTTAGGAAATTATTTTATGCAAATTCTTCCGCTGCACATAAAAATTTAAAATTTTACGAACTCGTATCCTTGTCAGCATGCACCCGGTCCCAACAATTATGTTTGTCTCATTAAGCGTTGCTATGATTATGCTTATGATGTCATGTTTATATGATACATATGCTTGCTTTGCTATGCCTTATCTTTGTCATATGTTTTCATATGTCCTCAAACTTTTCATATCTTATGTTGTTTTGGGAAACCCCTAGGGTTGAGGGGGAGTATGGTTAAACTTAACAACCCCTCTAGACCCTTTTCGATGTTCGACAAAGGGGGAGAGTGTGGTTGGTTAAGTTTAGGATGATTATATTGTAGGGGGAGGATCCTGATTCCCCTATGATTCTGAAATTTGAGAAAATTGATTGCGAATCCCTAAACTTAAAATCGGGTTGTCAAACAACAAAAAGGGGGAGATTGTTGATGCAGTCTGACCCTGATTGTTGTTTTGGTGTTGACATCGATTTTAGTTTAGGTTGATGATTATGATTATGGTTAAGTCCTGATCGGGGATCAGGCACAGGATGATTGAAATCCTAACCTGTAGGGTTAGGTGTGGAAAATCCTAGCTTGGAGGGCTAGGTGTGGAAAATCCTAGCTTGGAGGGCTAGGTGTGGAAAAGTCCTAACTCGGAGGGTTGGGTGAAAAGTCCTAGCTTGGAGGGCTAGGTGAAAAGTCCTAACTTGGAGGGTTAGGTGAAAAGTCCTAGCTTGGAGGGCTAGGTGTGAAAAGTCCTAACTTGGAAGGGTTGGGTGAAAAGTCCTAGCTTGGAGAGCTAGGTGAAAAGTCCTAACTTGGAGGTTTAGGTGAAAAGTCCTAACTTGGAGGTTTAGGTGAAAAATCCCAACTTGGAGGGTTAGGTGAAAAGTCCTAGCTTGGAAGGTCAGGTCCCTAGCTTGGAGGGCTAGGTTGGGTGAAACCCTAGCTTGGAGGGCTAGGTTGGAGCCCCTGGATCGGTCTGCTGACCGATCAGGGAAGCTGGCACGGTGCTCCTTCGTGGATCAGTCTGGTGACCGATCCAGCAATGACTGATCGGTCTGGTGACCGATCAGGGAGCACACAGTGAGGCTGGAACATACTGCTTGGCTCCTGATCGGTCTGGTGACCGATCAGGGAGAGTGTAGTTCACTCACTACTCAGCTCCTGATCGGTCTGGTGACCGATCAGGCAGCCCACAGTGAGTTGAGTTCCCTTGCTGATCTGCTCTTGATCAGTCTGGTGACCGATCTGGATCACTGTGCAGATCATTCTGGAGAATGATCAAGTGTCACGAGTTCCTCACTATGACCGATCAGGACGGAGCCTGATCAGTCTGAGCATGACTTGATCGGTCTGGTGATCGATCAGGAGGCTCTCTGATTGGTCCAGTGACCGATCAGGAGGGTTGGACTGCGAAGCTCAGAAATCACCCGACAAAGGGGTGGATCGGTCTGGTGATCGATCCACAACCTGGGATCGGTCTGGTGATCGGTCCAGGAGAGTCCCAAAGAAATCGTGAGTTCTGATTGAGCGTTGGGGACCGATCAGGACAGAGCCTGATCGGTCTGAACCCAGCCTGATCGGTCTGGTGACCGATCAGGAGGCTTTCTGATCGGTTTGGTGACCGATCACTTTAATTCAAATTGCATTGTCAGACGCTCTGATTGCGTCTGAACGTATTTGATTCTCTGCGCTTAACATCTGATACATGATTTTCTGCTTGATATGCTGTGCTAATGCTTTGATTAAGTGTGCAGGTGATAGGGATGGATTCAAACACTCAAGGAGACTCAATGGAGGTCTTTCCTTGGAGCAGGTTTGTCCGTTTTCCATCTCAGGTTGCAACGGGCGCTGGCTGCTGACTGGAGCTGCTGACTGGAGCTAGTCTAAGGGAAGCTCAGGGAGTCCAGGAGAGCTCAGTGGTAGGCTGGGGGTTACAGGTGAGCAGCTGGAGGCTGCAGGGAGATGGTTATGACTTGGCGCTAGTGGAGAAGACTTAAGCTGCGTAGCGGAGAAGTGGAGAAGAGACTTCTCGCTAGAGCTTACTGCGACTTCTTCTTACTGCATTCTTGTGCTTGTGCGATTACTTCCATCATCTCTTGAGCAAGCAATTGTGATCATTGAAGCAACCATCTGTTACATGAGCACTTGGAGGAAAGAACAAGGAGCTTGAGTTCATCAGCGAGAAGACACGAAGAAGGGTGTTCTTGCGTGAGATCTGCGCTGGGTGGAGCTCGGGAGAAGCTTGCTTGTGTTCTTGTCTGTTCTAAGTGCTAAGTAAGATCTTTCTTGTGTTTCATTGTGCTTAAAGTTATATCTCTGTTGAAACGCTGTGGAGAGGTTACTCCACCGAGAAGGAGGTTGCATTTTATCCGGTGTTCACCGGGGCTTGATCTGCCAACGATCAAGGGATCGCCCACCATAAGGGCACGCCAAGGAGTAGGGGCAAGTTATCCCCGAACCTTGTAAATCCTCTAGTTAGCGTTCTTGTGCTTGCTCTTAGCTTAGTGTTTTCATTTCTGCATACTCTGTTTTTACTTTAGCATCCGCTGTGCTACTAACATTTGAGGTGCAAAATTTCAAAAGAGTTAAAGTTTAAGTGTCTGGCTACATTCACCCCCCCCCCTCTCTAGCCATCCAAGTTCCAACACAACCGTCTCGTGCCGTATCGAACGATCCAAATCACAACTCGACCAATTACTAAAATTGGCCTTGTGATTTGCTCGACCATTCGACTGCGGAAAAGGCAATGAGTTGATCGCCAGCTTTTGTGTTTATGGTCGGGGTCCAGCTAAGAATTTATTAAATATATTTTTCAAGCAAAACATGAAATTCTTACACATAAAATGACGAGACATATCCACACAACACATGCATGGCATAAGGAAATACAAAGGAGCTTATGGAAAGTTATACCTTTCCCATCACCTCGCGGTCTTCTACCTTATGACCCTCCCTTCACGGACGTCGTGTGGGCGACGATCTACCGCGATTTGAGATCACCAAGAACACCCACCAAACCCCTTCTCCAATCCGGCCGCAAACCCTAAACCTTAGGATTTGCGTCGCTGGCACCTCCTCCCCTCTCTTTGCGCCGCCGTCCGCCGGAGCTAGCTCCAAGCACTCCGGATCAATAGTACATCTTGAGAGGAAGATGAAGAAGATGAAGAACAACCCTCTTCTCAGCCACAAAAACCCTCAAGACCCCTTCTTCTTCCTTCTTGCGCCACTGCCGCAAGGCACCCCTTGCGTCGCCTTCTTCACCTCGCCGGTGCCTCCTCAGCCCTTCCCGAGCCTCAAACAAGGTAGAAGAGATTCCTACCTTTCTCCTTTGAGTCTCGGCCGAAGCTTGGTGGAGGAGGAGTCAAGGAAACCGAAGGAGAGCCCTTCTCCTAGTCGGCGCCGAGAGAAGAAGAGAGAAGGAGAGGGGGAGGTTTTTCCTTGGCTCTTAGGTTTGATCAATTGGTTTGGTTTCTTGATCTCATAGGGTATATATAGGGCTAAGGCAAGGACCAAGAGGAGGGGTTGGTTCTTGGCCCGCTAATGGATCCAAACCCGATCCATTAATTAGGATCCATTCCACTAAAGGATCCTAATTGAACTCACCTCACCAACCTCCATATTTTCATATGGGCTCCACATATTACGAGTCATCCATCCCCCCATGTTTAAGATCGTGCATGCCCGTTAATTAATTAAATTACTAACAATTTAACTTAATTAACTTCTGGATCCTTGATTAGTACCACTCAACTTTTTTCAGCGTGTCGGATCAAATCCATCTGCAGGGTTTGGCATGGTGAACCTTTTGAGCTCATCAAGGGGGCATTATCATCCTGACTCTCCAGGACATGGATTTCGTGAATAATTATCAGCACATCATATTACTAATATTATTTCCCAACTTATCGGATCTGTCGATCTAGCAGAATAGATCTCGCCCTTTGATAAATCAAAGAAATAATAAATAATAATATATGCCCAATATTATTTCGGGATTAAGGGATCGTCCTCCATAATAACAACTGAGGTTCCATCCAATTTATTTAGTCAGTATAAAATTGGATAATCTCGGGTTTCGGTCTTACTCAATGCACTCATAGTGTTGGATCGAGAAACACGATAGAGGGGGGGGTGAATATCGTGAAAAACTTTTGGATTAAGAAAAGAGAATGTACGCAGCGGAATTTAAACAAAACACACACACGGAACTCAAGTAGTTTTACTTGGTTCGGAGTCGCAGTCGGCTCCTACTCCAAGGCCCACGGTCCTTGACCGTTTACTGCGGGCAATTCTATAGTAGCATACAAGTTTACAGAAATTGTTACAATATTAGTGCAATAAGTAAACAAGTATACTCTTCGTTACCGACACCTGGTGTGGATCGTTCTTCAGAGCAGAGGGTCATCGTCGGTGCTAGAATGTCGAGAACGGAGTTTGCCGAAGTAGAGCGCTTGAACGAAGAGCTTGGAAGCGTTGGAAAAAGTGATTTTGAAGCCTTAGGGGTCGAGCCCCTCTTATAGTGCTCCTGGGGGCACCTGGGACGTCAGGGCGCCTGACACGTGCCTTTGGATCCGAAAACCATTATCCGAAGCTTGGTCAGCGCTTATCCCCTACAAATCAGCTCTAGAGCTGACGGGGGCGCCCGGGACGTTGGGGGCGCCCAGGTTGACTTGGTTCGCTGGCTTCGTGGCTGATTTTGCTTCGATCACAGAATTGCATTGACCCAGGGCACTCGGGACATCCAGGGCGCCCGGGACCTTTAGGGCGCCTGGCCCAGTATGCTTTCGAAGCGATTCTTGCTGACTGCTTATTTGGCTTTGACATTGGGCACCCGGGACCTCCCGGGCGCTTAGCCCAGGTTCCTGCCCCTCGCCTTTGGGGTGTTTGAGCTGCAGAAACACACTCCTTCATTCCCTGCATTCAAGGTTAGTACCAACACAAACAAGGCAAGAATATTCGTTAGTTTTTACAGCCGTAGCTGTCTTGGTTCTGACTTCGGGTCTCCCAAAATGGAACCCTAGGTCGAACAGACGCCTACTGTGCCCTTAACGGGAACGCGTCCTCACCTACTCCTCTCAGGAGAGTTTACCTTTTGCCAACCAGCTCCTCTGGTTGGACTTTTGTCCAGTAGTCCTTCGCCAGGTGCCTAACAGACCTTTGCCAGGTCTTCGGTACCAAGCAGTCCTTCACCAGGTGCCTAGCAGCCCTTCGCCAGGTCTTAGATTCCCAGCAGCCTTTCGCCAGGTGCCTAGATGCCCTTTGCCAGGTCTTAGACTCCTAGCAGCCCTTCGCCAAGTGCCTAGCAGCCCTTCGCCAGGTCTTAGGGTTTCGATGCCTAGCAGCCCTTCGCTAGGTGCCCAGCAGTCCTTCGCCAGGACTTCTTTCTGCACACTCAATGAACATATTAGTACAAAATAACATCTTAACTCTTGAACCCTTTGCCATTATCAAAACCCAGGTTCGACTTAGGTGCTGCTTGCACCAACAATCTCCCCCTTTTTGATTTATGGCAACCCGGTTCAAAAAGTTAAGTTTAAACAAAAAGCAGGTAAAGTGCCAAATTAATTTCCTCCCCCTGGAAGGAATCTCCCCCTAGATTTTTCAAAAGTTTGTGGGGTTTGAAAAAATTTCTAAGTCTAAAAGGAAATGGTTTTTCAATACTTAGAATATTTTTAAAAAAGTTTTAAGTTAGAATACATTTTCCAAAAAATAGATTTGGTTTGGGCACTTGGAAAATTTACACTTAGAGAATTTTCCTGAAGTTTTAATACTTTAAAAATAATTTCTACCATATTTTTGAGTTGAAAAATTTTCCAACCTCTTTAGCACTTTAGAATGTTTTCAAAGAAATTTTGAAATACTTAGAAACTTTTCTATTAGAGAAATTTAAACTAAGTACTTAAAGGAATTTCGCACATAGTTTATGTCAAGTGCTTAGAAATAATTCTTTTGATTCGAAAATAGTTTATGTCAAGTGCTTAGAAATAATTTTTTGAAAATAATTTAAGTCAAGCACTTAGAAATAATTTTTTGAAAATAATTTAAGTCAAGCAAAAGACAATTGACTTAAGGAATTTTACTTTTTAAAAAGGAGATAAAGTTTTGAAATTTGACAAAAAAATTTTGAAATTTTTTTTTAAACCTTCTCTTCTCTCATTTCCAATCTCTCCCCTTTGCCATATATCAAAAAAAAATAATATAGCAAAAGAAACATGCTTAGCAAAGGTGTTGTACTGAACCAATTCAAGGTATAAACTGGACCAAATCAATTTGAATTTTCTCTTTCGGGTCCTGTCTAACCCAATTAGCTACTTACTAACTGTTATAAACAGTAGCTTTTGCTAGGGTTAGTCAAGTTAAGTGTTCTGATTATGTTAGATTTTCTAAGCTTGACACTTAACTTGATTACTGTTGATTGGTATTTAGTGCCCCAATTACTGCAGATGCACAAACTTAAGCATCTTCAATCAAGGCAAAGACCTAAGCATCTCAATCCATTCTAGGTGATCAATCAAAAGTACTCTAAGGTGCTTGTGAGATGCTGGCTTCTAGATCTATAGGTGCATGCAGTTCTAGGGTTAGGGCCTAGGCTAAGTCTATTTTGCGAAAAAGCCCTAATTTTGAAGGGGGTAATTTTTCATTAAAAAACAAAGTCGAAAAATTATTTTAAAAATGCACAAAGAAAATGATTTTTCAAATTAAGTAGGAACTGATAAGTAATAAAATAGTTTTAAAAAAATAATTAGAGCATTCGTATTCTACCAAGCATAACCCTAACTGCCTTCTTAGTGAGCTGAACTCAGACTCAGGTAGGGGTTTGGTGAATATGTCAGCTAGGTTGGATTTTGAGTCTACATGCTTAAGGACTATCTCACCCCTGGCTACATGATCTCTTACGAAGTGGTGTTTGACTTCTATGTGTTTAGTTCTAGAGTGTTGGATTGGATTCTTAGTTAGATTAATTGAGCTTATATTATCAATGTAGACTTGAGTTTGGGTGTAGTTAAGCTGGAAGTCCTTAAGAGTGTGCATCATCCATAATAGTTGTGCTACACACTCTCCTAAAGCAACATACTCAGCTTCAGTTGTGGATAGAGCTACACAGTGTTGCTTTCTATTACACCAACTTACTAGACTATTTCCTAAAAGTTGGAAGCTTCCACTTGTACTCTTTCTATCTAGTTTACAACCAGCATAGTCAGAATCCGAGTATCCTGACAAGTCAAAGGTTGAGGTCCTAGGATACCAAATCCCTAAATTTAGGGTGGCCTTAACGTATCTTAGTATACTTTTTAGGGCTGCTAAGTGCGTTTCCTTAGCACAGGTTTGGTATCTAGCACACATTCCTACAGCAAAAAGAATATCGGGTCTGCTGGCTGTAAGGTAAAGTAGACTACCAATCATACTTCTATAAAGTTTAAGGTCTACTGGTTTACCATCAGGGCCACTATCTATTTTTACATTTGTGGCCATGGGGGTGCTTATGCTTTTGGAGTTGTCCATTTTGAATTTCTTTATTAACTCCTTAGCATATTTGGATTGATGGACATAGTTTCCATCCCTAGTTTGCTTAATTTGTAGCCCTAGGAAGAAGTTGAGCTCACCAACTAAGCTCATTTCGAATTCATTTTCCATTATTTTAATAAATTCTTTTAAGAAATTTGAGTTGGTGGATCCAGAAATTATATCGTCGACATAGATTTGTGCAATAAAGATTTCTTTTTCTAAGGTCTTAATAAATAGGGTTGAGTCAATTAGTCCCTGGTTAAATTCCTTAGATATTAGGTAGGTTGATAGACGTTGATACCATGCCCTAGGTGCTTGTTTTAGTCCATAAAGTGCTTTAGTGAGTTTGTAAACATGGTCAGGTCTTTCTAAGTCCTCAAAACTGGGGGGGTTGTCCTACATAGACTTCTTCCTTAATAAATCCATTTAGAAAAGATGACTTTACATCCATTTGGTAGAGTTTAAATCCTTTATGGGATGCAAAGGCTAACAACATCCTGATGGACTCAAGTCAAGCTACTGGGGCATAGGTTTCATCATAGTCTAACCCTTCGACTTGACTGAACCCTTTGGCTACTATGCGGGCTTTATTTCTCACTATTTCTCCTTGATCATTTAGCTTAATCCTATAAACCCACTTAGTATCAATAATGGATTTGCCCTTAGGTTTAGGTACTAGTTCCCATACTTGGTTCCTCTCAAATTGGGCTAACTCTTCCTGCATCGCTATGATCCAATCAGGATCAGGTAAGACTTCCTCTATAGTCTTATGTTCAATTTTTGAAATCAGTGCAATCTGACTAAGGTTTCTATAGGTGGACCTAGTTCTGACTCCTAAGGTTGGATCACCCGCAATTTGATCAGTTGGGTGCCTGAGTCTGGGTTTCATAGTTTTTCTAGAACTTGGTTCAGCCTCAGGTCCGGCTGGTCGGTTTGGTTCAGTATTTGGTTCAACTACTTGGGTTGGTTCAATTATTGGTTCAATTGACTCAATAGTTGGTTCAATAGTCAGTTCATTTAGGGGTTCAATTAATGGTTCAACAGTTTGTTCATTATCTTCGTGATCGGTATTTGATGAATTTTGATCTGGATTATCAGATTTTGAATTAATTTCTTCATCAAATATTAGATTGGTTGTTTCCACAATTTTGTTAGTTTGTTTGTTGTAAACTCTATATGCTCTACTTGTTGTTGAGTATCCTAAGAAGACCCCTAGGATTGACTTAGACTGGAATTTACCTAGATAGTCCTTGGTGTTTAGGATATGGACTTTGCACCCAAAGACCCTTAGGTAATGTAGGTTTGGAAGTCTATGGTAGTACAATTCATAGGGTGTTTTATTATGGCGTTTGTTAATTAGGACCCTATTTTGGATATAGCAAGCCGTACTAATTGCTTCTGCCCAAAATTGGTTAGCTAGGTTGAATTCATTGAGCATAGCCCTAGCGGCTTCCTGTAGGGTTCTATTTTTTCGTTCAACTATCCCATTTTACTGGGGGGTTCTAGGACACGAAAATTCATGTATATACCCATTTATCTTACAAAACTCTTCGAATCGTTGATTTTCAAATCTCCCCCGTGATCACTCCTAAGTCTCTTGATTTTGGTATCGTTTTGATTTTCAACTAACTTACAAAAATCACTAAATAGGTTTAGGGATTTATCTTTGGTCTTTGGGAACCTAACCCAGGTAAACCTAGAGTAATCATCAACAATTACTAAGCAGTACCGGTTTCTGCTTAGTGACTTGGCTCCATGTGAATCAAATAGGTCAAGGTGCAGGAGCTCAAGTGTGGTTTGAGTTAGATCTGATTGAATTTGTAATTAGACCTGGATTGTTTTCCTTGATTGCATGATTCACATATTAAGTTTTCATGATTCTTGATTTTAGGTATTCCTTTAATTAGGCCAAGTTGAGTGATTTTCGAAATTAATCTCAAATTAGTGTGACCTAATCTCCTATGCCAGAGGTTTGATTCTTCTAACTGAGTTAACATGCATTTAGGTACTAAGGGTAGGTTTATAGTGTAAACATTATTTTTCCTAGAGCCCTTAAGCATGATTTCTGAGTCTTGCAAGTTTCTAATCAGGCAGTTAGAGTTGGTAAAGGTAACTACATAACCAGTATCACACAATTGACTTATACTAAGCAAGTTGAATTTGAAGTCTTCAACCAACAATACCTTTTTAATAACGAAATCAGATTTAAGTTCAATGTTACCTGATCCAATCACTTTGAGTGTAGCATTATTGCCAAATGCTACTGAGCCTAGGTTCTTGAACTTGAGTTTGGTGAATTTCAATTTGTCCCCAGTCATGTGTCTGGAGCACCCGCTATCCAACATCCATTGGTCTAAATCTTTATATTCCTACACATAAAGAGTTTGTTGATTTGGATCCAATTAGAATCAGGAATAGCCTAAATTGATTTTCACAACCTAGTCTGTCTCACCCAATCTAGAGTTATCAATCACGTTAACCTTATGGGTTTTTGTGAGACAGGTTTTAGTAGAAAGATTTTTTTTGAAAAGACCATGATTAATTTTGAAAAGTTCAATTATTTTTTAAACATAATTTATTTTGAAAATGAATATTTGAATCTAAGATTAACTGAAAATTTGTGTTAGATTTGAATTTGACAAAGAGTAAATTGAATTTGAATTTCAAAAATTGGCTTCCAGGTCTTGGCGAGGCACAAGGCCTTCTTTGGCCGTAGCCTTATTGGACATCAACCCTTTCCTTGACAAAGCCTTTTAGTGAAATTTCATTTTCAAAATTACTTTTTGATAAATTCTGGTCTAACTAGTTTGGGTCTTGGATCGGTAGCTTCGGCTAGTTCTGCCAAAATGGCTTCCCTAACGTACTATCATCTCACCTCCACCCAATACTATGTTGTTCAAATTTCAGTTAATTGGTTTAGTCTTTAATCTAACCAGTCCTAAGTCTAAGCATGGTAAATTGCAGAAAGTAAATAGACAAGCAATCATGCAATTTAAAACAAGAAAAGTAATTCATTTAACTATAAAAATGATTTTTAAGTTGGCTCCCCTGGACTAAAGCCACGGTAATGATTAGGCAAGATATGAATCTTGTCCTTGGGGATCCAATACTGATTTGGTCCAGCTTGGTTGTTCAGGCATAGTTTGGGTACCCATGCCTGAACTTTGGGTCTAGACTGATTCAGTACAGCATAGTAAGAACATTGTCTAGCCTTGGTTCAATAACCTAACCCGGATGGATTTAGAACTGACTTCTGTTTTGCAAGGATCATGTCAAGACCCTTGGAACCCGAAGTGAATCGTTCCAAAGTTGCTCTAAGGTCCTTGACTTGAGTTTTCAAGGAGGAGTTCTCTTTCTCAAGTTTTTCGACTTGAGTAGAGGTTCCTTCTTGAACCTTTTCAGTAAGGATCTAGAGTCAGCTCCCTCTTTTAGGAGTTTTACTTCCTATCGGAGGGACTCGACTCGGATTTTGGCTTTCGCCTAGTCGCGAGATAGATAGACAATTAATTCTGATAATTGAACTCTAGAAAACCCACTTACAGTGATTTTGCCGTCTTCTGAAAATGTGAGCTTTCCGTCGTCCGGCTCCGATTCTGATTCGGTCTCGATTTCTTCCGAAGCAGTCAGGGCGAGCAGGTTTGACTATGGGGCATCTTCTTCTTCTTCAGAGGAAGACTCGTCCCACATTGCTTGAAGGGCTTTCTTCCTTCTTGTCTTCTTCGTCTCCTTCAGATTGGGGCATTCCGTCTTGTAGTGACCCTTCTTTTTGCACTCGTAGAAGGTCACATTTGGTTTGGTCTTTTCATTTGAAGGTTCAGCTGGCTCTTCCTTTCTTCGGCTGGCTTTCCTTTTGTTGGTTTGGTTTTTCAGCTCCTTATAGTAGTCCCGAGCTAGCTAAACCAGTTTGGGTCAATTTCCTTCGCTATCTTCTGAGTCTGAGTTTGAGTCAGACTCGGGTGCAGGTTGAGGCTTCTTCTTGGTCATCATTCCAGTTTTACCTGCAACAAAAGCAATGTCTTTCTCGGCCAGGGTGCAGTTAGTCTGCTCATGTAATTCAAGTTCAGAAAACTACTCATCTAATTTGATTTTAGAGAGATCCCTTGAAACTTTGTATGCATCTACCATAGATGCCCACAAAGTGTTTCTCGGGAAAGCGTTAAGGGTGTACCTGATCAGGTCATGGTTTTCTACCTTGTGACCGATTGAATGTAGACCGTTCATCAGCTCCTGGATTCTGGCGTGGAGCTGGGCTGCAGATTCGCTGTCGTTCATCTTGATTGTGTATATCTTGTTTAGCAGTAGGTCCCTTTTGCTAATTCGGGTGTCGGAGGTTCCTTCATGCAACTCAATTAACTTACCCCAGAGTTCCTTTGCACTTTTGAATGGTCCCACCCAATTCAGTTCTTCTTTGGTTAGGCCACATTGGAGTGTTTGAGTCGCTTTAGCATCAGCCTCGATCTTCCTTTTCAGCGAGGCGTCCCATACGGTGTAAGATTGTGGCACTCCTTCAGCATTTCTTGGGATTTCCAGACCAGATTGGATTATTATCCACATGTCCACCTGAGTTTTCAAGTGGACTTCTATCCGACTCTTCCAGTAAGAGAAGTCCTCCCCACTGAAGAGTGGTGGTCTGGCTGTACTGAACCCTTCTTGCATTGCAATTTAGAGATTCTGAAATAAAATTAAAAAGAAACTGTCCCAAGACTTAGTCTTGGATTAGCAGTGCGGGAAGAAGATATATAAAAAGAATTATCGAGTGGTGTTGCACTCGAGAAACACGATAAGGGGGGGTGAATATCGTGAAAAACTTTCGGATTAAGAAAAAAGAAAGTACGCAGCGGAATTTAAACAAAACACACACACGGAATTCAAGTAGTTTTACTTGGTTCGGAGTCGCGGTCGGCTCCTACTCCAAGGCCCACGGTCCTTGACCATTTAATGCGGGCAATTCTATAGTAGCGCAAAAGTTTACAGAAATAGTTACAATATTAGTGTTGTAAGTAAACAAGTATACTCTTCATTACCGATGCCCGGTGTGGATCGTTGTTCGGAGCAGAGGGTCGTCGTTGGCGCTAGAATGTTGAGAACGGAGTTTGCCGGAGCAGAGCGCTAGAATGAAGAGCTTGGAAGTGTTGGAAAAAGTGATTTTGAAGCCTTAGGGGTCGAGCCCCTTTTATAGTGCTCCTGGGGGCGCCTGGGATGTCGGGGGCACCTGCCACGTCCCTTCGGATCTGAAAACCTTTATCCGAAGCTTGGTCAGCGCTTATCCCCTACGAATCGGCTCTAGAGCTGACGGGGGCGTCCGGGACGTTGGGGGCGCCCAGGTTGACTTGGTTCGCTGGCTTCGTGGCTGATTTTGCTTCGATCACAGAATTGCATTCACCCAGGGCGCCCGGGATATCCAAGGCGCCCGAGACCTTTAGGGCGCCTGGCCCAGTATTCTTTCGAAGCGATTCTTGCTGACTGCTTATTTGGCTTTGACCTTGGGCGCCCGGGACCTCCCAGGCGCCTAGCCCAGGTTCCTGCCCCTCTCCTTTGGGGCATTCTGAGCTGCAGAAACACACTCCTTCGGTCCCTACATTCAAGGTTAGTACCAACACAAACAAGGCAAGAATATTCGTTAGTTTTTACAGCCGTAGCTGTCTTGGTTCTGACTTCGGGTCTCCCAAAATGGAACCCTAGGTCGAACCGATGCCTACTGTTCCCTCGATGGGGAACACGTCCTCACCTACTCCTCTAAGGAGAGTTTACCTTTTGCCATCCGGCTCCTCCGGTTGGACTTTTGCCCAGCAGTCCTTTGCTAGGTGCCTAACAGACCTTCGCCAGGTCTTCGGTACCAAGCAGTCCTTCGCCAGGTGCCTAGCAGCCCTTCACCAGGTCTTAGATTCCCAGCAGCCTTTCGCCAGGTGCCTAACTGCCCTTCGCCAGGTGCCTAGCAGCCCTTCGCCAGGTCTTAGGGTTTCAATGCCTAGCAGCCCTTTGCTAGATGCCCAGCAGTCCTTCGCCAGGACTTCTTTCTGCACACTCAGTGAACATATTAGAACAAAATAACATCATAACTCATGAATCCTTTGCCATTATCAAAACCCTGGTTCGACTTAGGTGCTGCCTGCACCAACACATAGCACACTAGTGTAGTGCTATGGTCAACACCAACCACACCTGACTACACTACAACCTTCCCGATGGGTTGTCCATTTCCATCTAGGTTGTGAGCCTCTATTTATGTTAAGTAAGGTACAGATAACATGATTTTCTGTGTGACACCATACACTATGTTATCTACAATGCTATGCAATGGGACTTTGTGTATGTACTATTATAAACAAACACCTAGTGTAGTGTGATTCTCTTTTCATAAAAGATGTTCATATAATAAAAGTCATGTCTTTTAGTAAACACATCAAACAATCTCTCACTTATACATAAAGACATTGCTGCTCTCCTACTGTCATACATCTGACTCCCATTCCCTCCACATGCCTGTCAAAAGCTCTAGATGGAAGAGCTTTAGTGAAGGGGTCTGCCAGGTTGTCCTCCGATGCAATCTTGGCGACAACCACTTCTCCTCGCTTTACGATTTCTCGTATCAGGTGGTACTTGATAAGTGTCATTTTGTTGATCATTTCATATGCTTAAATCCGTATTTGACCCATATTTTACTTGTATAATTGTGGATTTACCCTAGGTTTTAGGATTTATACTCTTTTTGGACTTAATTGCAAATTTTGATATTTTTGAGTTGTTTTGTCACTTAATTTTTGATCTACTCTTGTAGGATTGAAGGGATCATGGACCTAGGTCAGGTTGGGTCAAATGTTGAGTCAAAAATGGACTAGATCAAGTAATCAAGCGTCGACTGATTTGGACCGTCCGATGCAAGAACGGTTAGATCTAGATCATCTGAGAACTTTTGATCAATCCGAGCTGGGATTAAGGCTAATCAAGCGATCAGATCAAGATCTGAGAGTTTCAGACAAATCAGAGATCATCTAGCCGTTGGATCATGATCGGAGTATTCTAGACCATCCATTAAAAGATCAAGGTGATCTGGACCATCCGTTGGAGATCTGGCAGATCCGAGCTACGACGAGGATGATCCTGACTTCTGATCGAGATCTGGAAATTTTGAATCAAATCGGACAAGGATCCACCGTTGGATGTAGCGGAATCAATCTCAGCCGTCCACTGCTTCAACTACTTAAACGGATGCCCTGTTCAGATCTCGGGGTCGCGACCTCACATTTCCAGCTGAGTTCTTCTTCGTTTCTCTTCAGTTTTTCTTCATTTCTTCTGCGATTTTCTTCAGTGGAGGCGTGGCCAACTCGATCATAACCTTGGAGCAAGATTTGGATTCGTGGGAGAAGGTTTCAATGGCGATTTAGCTCAAAATTGTGCCGGATGCAGAGCTGTGCGAGGGTTTCGGTAGATCTGCGATTTGAGCTCTTGGATCTCAACCTCGGCCATTTCCATTCATTTGAGTCATCTGTAGGGGTCCTAGGATGAGCTCAGATGATTTCCAAATCATCTTCGCGACCCTTCACAATGAGATCTAAGAGTTTGGATTGGAATTGTCCAGCTGCGTTCAGTTTTGATCAGATCTGAATTTGAGCCATTTTTCCACTGATTTGCGAGTTTAAGGGGTTCTTGGCTTGCCCTTGCGTGACGAACAAGGTGGTCTTGAGACAAGGATTGGTCGAGGCTTAGTTTAATTGCATTTCTACTTGTTTTCAGCTGTAATTTCAATTACTGCATTTATTCTTTTTCTGTTTCGTATCAGCAGTTGTTTGAATTCATTTTCTGAATTTTTCCAACCTTAATTAGGTTCTATAATGCAAGTAGATTAATTAGTGAGCTTGTTAGTGCATAATAGTTTGCAATCTCAATTTAATTCTCCTTTCACTGTTTGCGTATCAGAATTTAAGTGGTGTATCAGTTGTGTTCTTATTTTCAGTTACTGCCCTGTTTTCGTATCAGTTACTTAAGTTCATTTCTCTTGAATTGTTTCTGCTTTAAGTAGGTTTCATTTCTGCAAGGAAATCAACTAGAGAGCTTGTTTAGCAAGTAGTAGTATTCAATTTCAGATTACTTTTGATTTCAGAGCTTGCAAGTCAGTTCTGTAGCTGAGTATCAGCTATTTCTGCAATTCTGTTCAGACTTGCCTTGCACTTTAGTTTTCCTCCATGTGTATCAGTTTTATTTCAATAAGTTTCAGCTGATAGTTTTTGCATTCGTGTTAAGTAAACATTAGTATTTCTTAAGTCTCTTTGAACTTAGAGTAGTGAATTCAAATGCAGCTTGTAATTGTTGTTTCCGAATTCAAATTGCTGTTGCCAATTTACACTATTTCTCTAGTTCTGAATTCATGTCTAAACTGAGTTGCTTCTGAATTAGTCAGCTCTATTCCTGTAATTTCCAGTTTATCACTTTTGCAGCTAGTTTCGAATACTTGATTTCACTTGATTTGTTTGTTTGATTCATGAATGAGTTTGTTTCTTCACTAGATCATTGTCTCCATTTCTGAATTTCTGGCTTTATGCTCTGAATTCCTGTTTAATTCTGCATTCCTTCAATTGTTTATGCATAGCTTTCAATAAAGTCTTGTCTTCCGAGTGGTAGTGATTATTTTAAAGTCAGAGTTGTAATTTCAGTTTGGGCACTTAGCATTAGTTCTTTTTGGCGCATAAGTTTCTTTCCTTGTGTATCAAGTTTGTTCCAATGTTCTCCATTTTGTATCAAGATTAGCTTCGACATTAGTATCAACCGAAAATTTCAGCATAGTAAAATTCTTTTGCTTAATATTTGGTTTGCAATTAAAATTAGCATTGTTTCCCAAAAGATAGTTAAGTCCCTTAGTTGTTTAGGTTTCCAATTGCTTGATGTCATTAGTTGCCTTACACTTTGCTTGATGTCATTAGTTGCCTTACACTTTGTTTAGCTCACTTAGACAAGTTTCTTACATTTCCTTGCGCTTTCATTTCATTTTCATTGCATTGTCATTCTATTTGCAAACAAATCCCAGATTTTATTTGAAACCCAAAAATATTAACGACACATAAATGCAAGCTTGAATCAAACAAACTTGAACTAGTCCCTTGGAAAAATACGACCTGTGGCCCCTTACTACGCTTTTCTTCTTTAATTGCAAAAAGGGTTTCCAGCTTTTTATAAATATCTAAATTTGAGACCCACATTCATGACAGTCATTTTGGGTCCATCAAATTTTTGGCGCCGTTGCCGGGGAACATACTAGTTGAGTTGTTTGATTTTTGCTTGTATGCTTTTGGACATATCATTGGGTTCTATTTTATTTTGCTTTATCTCTTGTATACGGTTGCAGCCATTTTTCTTGTTTGTTGTGTGACAGGGCTGTAAAATCCAAATGTTTTCACTAGAGGATTATACAGAGCTCAAAGATGCACTGGTGGGGTTGAAAAATGTGTGTAAGGTGTTGGAATACCAACAAAGACATAAAGCTCATTCATCTACATTTCAGCCACCTCAGCCACAATTTCAGCCTTTCCAACAATATCAGCAACCAAATCAAGATTTTCAACAGCCTTACTCAAATTTCCAACAAATTCAGAATGGGCAGCACCAATTTTCAGTTTTTGAGCAACCCAATCAATTTTTTCAGCCACCACAACCATTTCAACCGCAATTCCAACAATTTCAGCCGGATTTTCAGCCAATTCAACCAATTTTCCAGAATTTTCAGAATGGGCAGCCACTATTGCAAAGTTTTCAGACCCAAATTCAGCAATTTCAGCCTAACTTTCAGCCACCTTATCAACAAGATCAATCACTTTTTCAAGGAATTCAGCAAGGGTTTTCAGATAATTCGAATTTCCAGCAACCATGTCAATTACCGCAGCAATTTCACCCTTGCAATCAGAATTTTCAGCAGCCTAATCATAATTTTCAGCCCACCCAATTTGAGTTTTCACCACAACAATTTCAGCCTCAAATACAAGATTTCCAGGGTTACAATTTCCAGCCATCCCCATCAAATTGTGGACCAAATTTTCAGCAATGTAATCAAGGAGGTTTTGAGAATCTTAATGAGAATGAGGCTCAACAACAAAGAATGGAGGAGATGGTTCAACAAGTTCTACTATATCAACAACAAGAGCAACAAAGGCTTCAAAATATCGGAAGAAGCGAAAGATTAGGACAATTAGCTTCTCAAGCTGTTTTTAATTCTGAGAGCCCCGGAGTTGGTTTTATATCAGTTCAAGGTGACCCTAGTGCAGGGCCAAATCTTTCTTTAATGGATCTTGCAATTTTAGTAGTAGAAGAAGAAGAATACATTAAAGTCTGGGCACCTACAGCATGCATTCCTCCGGAGATTCCTACTCAAAATCCATTGCCAAATTTTTCAGCTCAAGAAGAAGAAACTGAAGCTCCACAGGACCATTCTAGTCTTTTATTTTGTGATGATAGTGTTATTAGTGGTCCTAATTTTTCTGATGTTGTTGTTGCAGAAATTACTAGAGAAGCATGCATAGGAGATGATTCCATAGGTGTAGGGGATTGCACTAAGCCCCAGGGACCACCACAATTTACTGGAACACCACAAGATTCAGAGAATGAACTAGAAAGTGTAGGGACTTGCATGGTGGAAGCAAGCACCCAAGGATCACCAGTTGAATGTCCACCAGAGCTTGAGGCTGAAGAAGAGCATGTACTTGAATATGATCAGGAGGAGAACACGGATACATCTACTCCTATAGAACCTCCAGGTATTGTTCAGCACGCTCAGGTAAGTATTTCTCCTCTTTGTTCAGAAAAATGCAGCGAGGTACCTAGTGCTGACTTTATTGGTTATGATGAATTTATTGATATACCTTGTGTAGAATTTACTTGTGCAAACCCAATAGAGGTACCAAAAATTGATTTCATTGGTCATAATGCATTACTTGATACGTCTCTTGTAGATATGGGTTGCGAACAATTTTTAGAGGAACCTATAATTGATGTTGTTTGTTATGATGATATTCTTGATACATATGATACTGATAGTGGAAAATTTTTAGAAGAGCCTGAAATTGAAGTTGTTTATTGTGAAGAATCTCTTGTTATTTCTTATGCCGAAATTGAATGTGAAAAACTTCTGGAGGTACCTGAGATTGATTTGATTGGCTGTGGAACATTTCTTGATACACCTTTGATGGATTTTGATTGTGAAAAATTTTTAGAAGAACCTGAAATTGAAGTTGTTTATTGTGAAGAATCTCTTGTTATTTCTTATGCTGAAATTGAATGTGAAAAACTGTTAGAGGTACCTGAGATTGACTTTATTGACTGTGACACTTTTCTTAATATATCTCATTTAGAATATGCTTGTGAAAAATTTACTGAGATACCCAAAATTGATTTTATTGGATGCGATGCATTTTTAGATACATTTTATGTAAAGATTGATGATATTGCACTTCTTTCTTACCCCGCACGCTTGAGGGAGGTCTTACATGGTTTTGCAGGGTCCAGAAGACTACTGGAATGGGTACTCCACCTAAACAGTCTCCGACCTCTTGGAAGATTTTCCAAAAAGAATAAAGAGGGAGGAGATGATCTTGCTTTAACTTATAGCACTCCACCTCTGAAGTGGCTATTGCACTTAAATCACCTTCGGCCACCTGGACAGTTTACTGCGAAGAATAAGTGTGGGGAGTGATGCAAAATAAAATTGAGCAAATAAAGGAAATTGTTTCAGCTACTCCTACTCCTCCCCTACCAAGATGGAGATTATTCCTTGATAGACTCCGACCGCCAGAAATAAAAGGGAGTTTATTTTTTCTTGCATTTTCTTTCATAGCCGTTTTCCTCTTTATGCTTGCTAGAAGTAGAATTTTCTTTTGAAATGAATTCTTGCTAATAAATGCATGAGTAGGTTAGAAGAATAAATAATAGACATTGTAAATACCATTTTAGGTCTTTTGGCATTTTTCCTTGATGAATAGGAATAAATGTATCCCTTTAGGTTATCTTCATAGTATTTTAGAGTCTTTTGAAAACAAATTAAATTTGGTTGTTAAAACTTAGGGTTTGAGCTCATGGATGAAATCTTGGATGCTTGAGTACTACTTGGCCATGGATTCTTGATTGAGGACTTGAGATGAATTATTTTTACCTAGTGAGGGTTAGCCTTATTTTTGTGACACATACATGTGATTGTACTCTAGAACTTGCTTAGGTTCTTTCAACATCATATTTCAATGATTGGATCACATTTATAGAGGTGTATCATTTTGTTCCTTATCTCATATCAAATTGCATATATTTCCCTTGTATCACTTCATATTTCTCATTTTCCCTACCTAATCTTCATTTGGCTCTTAACTTCATTTTTCTAGGGACTTGCTTGTTGGGGATGTTCTTTGATGTTATTTTGCCCGAGACGGACAAAAGATTAAGTGTGGGGGAGTGGCTAGTGTGATGGAAACATTTGAAAAAAAAAAGTTCATTTCATTTTTTTTTTTAGTTGAAGCCAAAAGTGCCAATTGGAGTGGAGTTTGGTATCAAGATAAATGGGAATTCAGTTGTGAATTGGAGGTGAAGTGGATCTTAAAAATCTGCAAGTGGAAAAGAAATGGTACACGAAAAAAAAACAGAAAAAAAATGTGCCATGAAAGTTTGAAATCAATGGATGTTGGTAGCACAAATGGTTTGGATTAAAAATTGGGAAGTAGGGATTATGGAATCTTAAATTGGCAAAACTTTGCTTAAGTTTGAATTGAAGTTGTAAGCTTGAATTGTAGAAGAAATCTGTGTAGAATTGAGGAACCAAGGTGAAAACAAGTGAAAAAAAAATCTGTGTAAAGGAAAAAAATCAGAAATTTTGTGCCAAAGAGAAGAGTTTGCTATGAAATTGTTTTGGCCACTCTTCTAGGAGCTGAATTGTAGTCAATGGTTGCTGAATTCAATGAAGAAAAAAACTGAGCCAAGTGGAAAGAATGAGCAGAAAAAAAAACACAAAGGAAGCAAGGTATCAAGCCATTTAGTGGAAGAAGACAATCTGAGAATCTGAATAATCTGAGCTGAAAGAAATCAAAAACTGTAAGGATGAAGAGTTTGATGTTTCAGGATCTGAATTGAATTGCCTTGGAGCTGAACAGAAAAAAAAATAGAAAAAAACAGTTGGAAAACAGAAAAAAAATAGAATTTTGAGTTTGGTTTCACTTGAGTGCTTTAGATCTGGGAGAAGTTTGGAAGCTGATCACACCATGAATAAAACAAGGAGAAGCTGCAGAAAAATTAGTGAGCTAGCAGCTGGAAAAAAAAACAGTTGGATAAAAAAAAACAGTTTGAGAAAAACAAAAAGAAGCAAGTTGGTATCCAATTGAGTTTTGGCACCATGAAGTAGTGAAGATATTCTCATCCGAATCAGAGCTTTGTTCCATATCATTCTGGTTCCAGTGGAGAGAAGGAAGAAACAGAAAAAAAAAACAGAAAAGAAAAGAGAAGAAACAAGTTGGCACACAATATGGAAAGTTGGCACAAAGGAGTTGATGAGGCTTTTCCATAAAAATTTTGAAGGGCAATACCAAAAGCTCTTTCTACCACACTTTGGATTTCATTATATGTGCTGAAAGGAGGGAAAAATGCATCAAGAATATCCTTGAACATTCAAGTCTTCCATTCCATCAAATTTGCTATTTTCATGTCTTTCATTTCATTTTTTACCATCTTCTATATCTTTCATTTTTGAATACGCTTTTATAGATGTTGATGCTATTCATGAATAATGGTAGAGAGTAGATAATAAGCAAGCCTATGGTAGTGCAAGAAGCATGTGTGTATGAGTGAGCTCCATTTTCATCATGTACTTAGAACTTAGGAAGAGAGCCACCAAAAAAATTACCTTGAAAGGCTTAGAGAATGAAACTCATCTCAATGAATCATGAAGGTTGAATTTGTTAAGTTGTTGATTTAAGGACAAGATACTAGTCTATAGAGTTTAGATTTTTGAGAATTAACAACCCTAGGTAATTTCATTTCAATTGCTTCTACTTATGTTTGGAAATAAACTAGGGGATACATATTTAGTACTTTTCGCGAGACGCTCAAGCTTAAGTGTGGGGGAGTTGATAAGTGTCATTTTGTTGATCATTTCATATGCTTAAATCCGTATTTGACCCATATTTTACCTGTATAATTATGGATTTATCCCTAGGTTTTAGGATTTATACTCTTTTTGGACTTAATTGCAAATTTTGATATTTTCGAGTTGTTTTGTCACTTAATTTTTGATCTACTCTTGTAGGATTGAAGGGATCATGGACCTAGGTCAGGTTGGGTCAAATGTTGAGTCAAAAATGGACTAGATCAAGTAATCAAGCGTCGACTGATTTGGACCGTCCGATGCAAGAACGGTTAGATCTAGACCATCTGAGAACTTTTGATCAATCCGAGCTAGGATTAAGGCTAATCAAGCGATCAGATCAAGATCTGAGAGTTTCAGACAAATCAGAGATCATCTAGCCGTTGGATCATGATCGGAGTGTTCTAGACCATCCATTAAAAGATCAAGGTGATCTGGACCATCCGTTGGAGATCTGGCAGATCCGAGCTACCACGAGGATGATCCTGACTTCTGATCGAGATCTGGAAATTTTGAATCAAATCGGACAAGGATCCACCGTTGGATGAAGCGGAATCAATCTCAGCCGTCCACTGCTTCAACTACTTAAACGGTTGCCCTGTTTAGATCTCGGGGGCGCGACCTCACATTTCCAGCTGAGTTCTTCTTCGTTTCTCTTCGGTTTTTCTTCATTTCTTCTGCGATTTTCTTCAGTGGAGGCGTGGCCAACTCGATCATAACCTTGGAGCAAGATTTGGATTCGTGGGAGAAGGTTTCAATGGCGATTTAGCTCAAAATTGTGCCGGATGCAGAGCTGTGCGAGGGTTTTGGCAGATCTGCGATTTGAGCTCTTGGATCTCAACCTCGGCCATTTCCATTCATTTGAGTCATCTGTAGGGGTCCTAGGATGAGCTCAGATGATTTCCAAATCATCTTCGCGACCCTTCACAATGAGATCTAAGAGTTTGGATTGGAATTGTCCAGCTGCGTTCAGTTTTGATCAGATCTGAATTTGAGCCATTTTTCCACTGATTTGCGAGTTTAAGGGGTTCTTGGCTTGCCCTTGCATGACGAACAAGGTGGTCTTGAGACAAGGATTGGTCGAGGCTTAGTTTAATTGCATTTCCACTTGTTTTCAGCTGTAATTTCAATTACTGCATTTATTCTTTTTCTGTTTCGTATTAGCAGTTGTTTGAATTCATTTTCTGAATTTTTCCAGCCTTAATTAGGTTCTATAATGCAAGTAGATTAATTAGTGAGCTTGTTAGTGCATAATAGTTTGCAA
The DNA here is from genome assembly GCA_024364735.1 of Boesenbergia rotunda. Classification (NCBI taxonomy): domain Eukaryota; kingdom Viridiplantae; phylum Streptophyta; class Magnoliopsida; order Zingiberales; family Zingiberaceae; genus Boesenbergia; species Boesenbergia rotunda. The sequence continues at coordinate 347,233 of JAGFNQ010002553.1, read as the reverse complement.
TCTCAATTTAATTCTCCTTTCACTGTTTGCGTATCAGAATTTAAGTGGTGTATCAGTTGTGTTCTTATTTTCAGTTACTGCCCTGTTTTCATATCAGTTACTTAAGTTCATTTCTCTTGAATTGTTTCTGCTTTAAGTAGGTTTCATTTCTGCAAGGAAATCAACTAGAGAGCTTGTTTAGCAAGTAGTAGTATTCAATTTCAGATTACTTTTGATTTCAGAGCTTGCAAGTCAGTTCTGTAGCTGAGTATCAACTATTTCTGCAATTCTGTTCAGACTTGCCTTGCACTTTAGTTTTCCTCCATGTGTATCAGTTTTATTTCAATAAGTTTCAGCTGATAGTTTTTGCATTCGTGTTAAGTAAACATTAGTATTTCTTAAGTCTCTTTGAACTTAGAGTAGTGAATTCAAATGCAGCTTGTAATTGTTGTTTCCGAATTATAATTGCTGTTGCCAATTTACACTATTTCTCTAGTTCTGAATTCATGTCTAAACTGAGTTGCTTCTGAATTAGTCAGCTCTATTCCTGTAATTTCCAGTTTATCACTTTTGCAGCTAGTTTTGAATACTTGATTTCACTTGATTTGTTTGTTTGATTCTTGAATGAGTTTGTTTCTTCACTAGATCATTGTCTCCATTTCTGAATTTCTGGCTTTATGCTCTGAATTCCTGTTTAATTCTGCATTCCTTCAATTGTTTATGCATAGCTTTCAATAAAGTCTTGTCTTCCGAGTGGTAGTGATTATTTTAAAGTCAGAGTTGTAATTTCAGTTTGGGCACTTAGCATTAGTTCTTTTTGGCGCATAAGTTTCTTTCCTTGTGTATCAAGTTTGTTCCAATGTTCTCCATTTTGTATCAAGATTAGCTTCGGCATTAGTATCAACCGAAAATTTCAGCATAGTAAAATTCTTTTGCTTAATATTTGGTTTGCAATTAAAATTAGCATTGTTTCCCAAAAGATAGTTAAGTCCCTTAGTTGTTTAGGTTTCCAATTGCTTGATGTCATTAGTTGCCTTACACTTTGCTTGATGTCATTAGTTGCCTTACACTTTGTTTAGCTCACTTAGACAAGTTTCTTACATTTCCTTGCGCTTTCATTTCATTTTCATTGCATTGTCATTCTATTTGCAAACAAATCCCAGATTTTATTTGAAACCCAAAAATATTAACGACACATAAATGCAAGCTTGAATCAAACAAACTTGAACTAGTCCCTTGGAAAAATACGACCTGTGGCCCCTTACTACGCTTTTCTTCTTTAATTGCAAAAAGGGTTTCCAGCTTTTTATAAATATCTAAATTTGAGACCCACATTCGTGACAGTCATTTTGGGTCCATCAGTACTTGCGCTCTATGGTTTACTCGTTTAATGAGCTCGTGGTTCCTTCGAGTTTGCAACTGCACCGTTGTTATCATAAAAGATTGTGACAGTTCTGGGCAAACTAGGAATCACATCCAAGTCCATCATGAAGTTTCTGAGTCATACAACTTCCTTGGTTGCCTCTGAGGCTGCCACATACTCAGCTTCCATGGTGGAGTCTGCCACGCACTTCTGCTTGACACTCCTCTAGATAATGGCTCCACCTCCTAAAGTAAACACAAAACGTTGAGGTAGACTTACGTTTGTCCCTATCTGACTAGAAATCTGAGTCCGTATAACCCGTAGGGATTAATTGGTCTGCTCGGTAAACCAGCATATAACCCCTAGTCCATCTCAGGTATTTCAATATATGCTTTACCGCTGTCCAATATCCCTGTCTAGGGTTACTCTGATATCTGCTAACCATGCCTACGGCAAAACAGATATCAGGTCTCGTGCACAACATAGCATACATGAGGCTCCCGACCGCTGAAGCATAAGGAATAGCCTTCATCTCCTCTATCTCCTCTAATGTCTTCGGACACATCTCTTTGGATAGAGGGACTCCATGTCTGTAGGGTAAAAATCCCTTCTTGGAGTTTTCCATGCTAAAACGAGACAAGACTATGTCAACATATGAAGCTTGGGATAAACACAACATCCTTTTCTGGCGATCCCTTATGACCTTGATCCCAAGGATGTGTGTTGCTTCTCCTAAGTCCTTCATATCAAATTGCTTTGATAGCCAGACCCTTACGTTTGATAACACTTTGACATTGTTGCTAATTAACAAAATGTCATCTACGTAAAGTACAAGAAACACCACGACGTTTCCGTCACATCTCTTATACACACATGACTCATCCGGACTTTGAGTAAACCTATATGATTGGATTACTTCGTCAAAATGGATGTTACAAGATCTTGAAGCTTGCTTCAACCCATAGATAGATCGATTAAGCTTACACACTAGATGCTCTTTGCCCTTGGTAATGAAACCTTTTGGTTGCTGCAGTAGATGGTCTCGTCAAGACTCCCGTTTAGGAAGGTCGTCTTGACATCTATCTGTCATACCTCATAATCCATATGAACTGCTATAGATAAGAGAATCAGGATCGACTTGAGCATAGCTACAGGCGAAAAGGTTTCCTCATAATCGATACCCTCTTTCTGAGTGTACCCTTTCGCAACAAGCCTTGCCTTGAAGGTCTCAACCTTCCCGTCTAATCCTCTCATTCTTTTGTAGATCCACATGCATCCAATGACTTTTATACCATTGGGTGGTTCTACTAGCTCCCAGACATGGTTAGAATCCATTGATTCTATCTCAGATTTCATTGCCCTTTGCCAAGAATCTACATCTTTGTCTTGGAGGGCCTCGTCATTGGTCCAGGGATCTGGTTCTTGTTTTCCTGGGATCAAGTCCGAAGACTCTCCCAAAAACATGTACCTTTCAGGCTGTCTCATAACCCTCCCACTACGTCGAAGTACTACTGGTGTGTCATGAGTGACACGTGGTGCAGTAACTTGTGGTGTATCCTCTTGTACACTTGGTCCTGAAGTTGGAATGTCCCCCCTTAACTCATCTAGCATCAGTCTACTCTTTGTCTTATGGCTCATCATATAGTCCTCTTCCAAGAATCTGGCATTTGTGCTAACAATTACCTTTTGATCCTTAGGACTATAGAATAGACCACCCTTCGTTCCCTTGGGATATCCTACAAACAGATGCACCTCCGTACAAGATTCCAACTTATCAGTATCTTCTTTTAGCACGTATGCTGGACTACCCCAAATCCGAACATGTCCTAGACTGGGCTTGCGCCCAGTCCACAGTTCTGTGGGAGTATGAGGTACTGACTTAGATAGAACCAAGTTCACTATGTACGCTGCTGTTTCCAGAGCATATCCCCAAAATGAATCAGGTAAGTCTGAATAGCTCATCATTGACCTAACTATTTCCATAAGTGTCCTATTCCTTCTTTCTGTAACTCCGTTCTGCTGGGGTGTGCCGGGTGCAGTTAACTGGGACTGGATCCCAGCTTCTGACAAGTAGCTCCTAAACTCCCCAGAGAGGTACTCGCCACCACGATCAGATCGTAGTGTCTTGATACTTTTACCTCATGTTTCTCCACATCAGCCTTGAATTCCTTGAGCTTGTCAAAGCATTCAAACTTGCAGCGCATCAGGTAAATGTACCCATACATTGAATAATCGTCAATAAAAGTGACGAAATATTCAAAACCTCCGTTCGCCTGGATTGACATAGGGCCACATACATCTGAATGAATCAGCTCTAACACCTTTTTGGCCCTGTACCCCTTAGCCTTAAAAGGTCTCTTGGTCATCTTCCCTTCCAAGCAGGACTCCAGGTAGGGAGACCCTCCACCACCAATGAACCCAAGGGCCCATCAGCTATCAACCTCTGAATCCTACTAAGGTTAATATGACCAAGCCTAAGGTGCCAAAGATATGTCTGATTCATCTTAGAAGGCTCCTTTCTCTTATTTAAGTTAGATGATGAGCTATTTACTTCAGTAAGCATCGTGGGAGGTTTAGGTTCTAGAGTGTACAGATTGTCTACCAACGTACCTGAACAGATAATCTCTCTGTTTATCTTAATAACAACTTTATTATCAAAAGTAACAGAATATCCATCCTTAAACAATTTAGAAACTGAAATTAAATTCTTTCTAAATGACGGTACATAAAGGCAATCTCTCAGAACTAACACTCTATTTCTCTCAAACGATAAATGAAAGACTCTCACTGCTACTGCTGCTACCCTTGTAGCATTGCCTATGTAGACCATCTTCATTCGCCAGCCGTCGGGTTTCCTGGAACTCCTACAGAGTATTGCGGACATGGTCAGTGACTCCTGTATCTACACACCAGGTACTGGTAGATAGCACCGCTAAACATGTTCCAATGACTAGGGCTGATGAAATACCTTTGCTTTTACGACAGGGACAATCCGCCTTCCAGTGCCCTATTTCCTTGCATGTGAAGCACTTGCCCTTTGGCTTCTTCACACTAGTTCGGGGTCCTTGCGATGCACCTGCCCTCTTGAACCCTCCTCGTTTCTTCTTCTTCCTGCCTTTCGGCTCAGAAGTAGAAACCTTTTGAGTTAACAAGGCATGTGTGTTCTTTTGAAAAAGTGCCTCCACTGCCTGGAGTTCTCCTAGCAGTTCCCCCAACGTATAATTCTTCTTATTCATGTTATAGTTGTGGTTGAACTACTCAAAACTCTTTGGTAGAGATTGGAGTATGATATCGACCTGGGATTCTCTATCAATTTCAGCTCCAAGAACTTCAATCTGATTGAGATGAGCCATCATCTTTAGGACATGCTCCCTAACGGGTGTCCCTTCAACCATAGTGGTTGACATCAGACTTTTCATCGCACTTTGATTGGCAGCTCGACCTTGGTGCCCAAAAAGGTCCTTGAGGTTCAGCATTATGTCACTGGCAGTGGGCATGTCCTAATGCTGATGTTGCAGCACATTCGACATCGATGCACCACGCCATCTCATCTGTCTTTTTCCACTTCCTATAACGCTCCCTCACCTTTTCACCAGAGTCTTCTCTAGGCTTTTCCGGACATTCTTCGAAGAGTATGAATTTGTACTCCTCAGCAGTGAGGACAATGTCTAGGTTCCTCTTCCAGTCAATATAATTAGGGCCAGTAAGTTCATTATCCTTAAGAATGGTTGCAAGTAGAGTAAATGCCATTTATGAAAAACCTGAGAATCACAACATACACTACTTTACAAATCGAAAACAAATTGATTCCTCAAACAATTAATTTTCAAATTTCACCAACACCCCTGTACACCGAGAAATTCACATGCCACGATGGTGTGAACGTAGACGAATCCCTACATTAGTAAGAGGAGGTTTTACCCATTGATCTTACCATATTGTCAACCTTACTTTTTGATAAATAAGATCAACAGTTGGTTTCCTTCGGCTCTGCAGAATAGCAGTAGTGACTCCGATGGGGAGGATACTGTTATTTGCATCTAAGTGTGCACTATTACACGACACCAAGAAAACTATTTTTGATTATGTGCCTTCCGATGGGAAAATCCACACACTCTTCAATAATTTTTTACAGACTTTTTCGACCCAGTGATCCGCAGAACAAGTCCATCCAATGGGGAGGAAGACACTTAGAGCCGATGCGCAGACTTGTTCACATCACTTATCGAATTGTAATGGAAGCCGTGGGACCCTTAGGGTCCCTCTCCCACTTAGTAATTTATCTCGAGGAATTTTCTAGCACTACCACACAACCAAGCACAGAACCAACATCATGAAAACAATCACAGTGAAAAATCCTAGATTTTTCAACTTTCATGGCCCCTTGGTCTCTCTTGTGCCTCCAGTCGTGCTGTCATTTCGTCCACTCCTCCCTTCATTTTGCGCATGCTACCTTGAGAGTTCTTCGGGCCAAAATGAAAAGTTAATTATTTACATCATTGATCATATACTCCACAAGGGAGTGTACATGAATTCTAGATCAACTGTAAAATAAAAAACTTAGCTAAACATGTGCCGTATTTAATTACAAAAATTAAATACCAAGCCTCGTTAACCCCGAGGATTAAATTATTACAAAAATTGCACTCAATCACACAAATATTATTTTAGCCATGAAGTTGGAATCTCGTGACTGCAACACAAAGTTAGCCTACACACATCCACGCATCATCAAAATAAAAATGTATGAAAAATTGTAAAATTAACTAATCCATACACACAAAAGCCGAAACCTCAGTTCTAATACCAATTGTTGGGTATATCTTGGCGGGTTTCCTAAGCGAATACATAGTCAATCCGAGAAACCTCTCCATGCCTACGGATTAAAATTTTTAATCCGAATGGAGATTCATCTCCCATCAACCGTCTCGTGCTGTATCGAACGATCCAAATCACAACTCGACCAATTACTAAAATCGGCCTTGTGATTTGCTCGACCATTCGACGGCGGAAAAGGCGACGAGTTGATCACCGGCTTTTGTGATTATGGTCGGGGTCCAGTTAAGAATTTATTAAATATATTTTGCAAGCAAAACATGAAATTCGTACACATAAAATGACGAGATATATCCACACAACACATGCACGGCATAAGGAAATACAAAGGAGCTTATGGAAAGTTATACCTTTCTGATCACCTCGCGGTCTTCTACCTTATGACCCTCCCTTCGAGGATGTCGTGTGGGCGACAATCAACCGTGATCTGAGATCACCAAGAACACCCACCAAACCCCTTCTCCAATCCGGCCGCAAAGCCTAAACCCTAGGATTTGCGCCGCCGGCACCTCCTCCCCTCTCTTTGCGCCGCGGTCCGCCGTAGCTGGCTCCAAGCCCTCCAGATCAGTGGCACACCTTGATAGGAAGATGATGAAGAAGAAGAAGACAAAGAACATCCCTCTTCTCAGCCACAAAAACCCTCAAGACCCCTTCTTCCTTCTTGCGCCGCCGCCGCAAGGCACCCCTTGCACCGCCTTCTTCACCTTGCCGCCACCTCCTTAGCCCTTCCCGAGCCTCAAACAAGGTAGAAGAGATTCCTACCTTGCTCTCGATCGAAGCTTGGTGGAGGAGGAGTCAAGGAAACCGAAGGGAGAGCCCTTCTCCTAGTCGGCGCTGTAACGCCCGTTTTTTTTTTCTTTCGTAAGCGGCGTTACGTTAACATGCTTAGGGCATGTAGACATCATAAGGCAGCGGAATAACTTTAACTTATACATGCCCTGTTATCATTCTTAACTTAATGACATAGGAACCTTAGCATATTAACTTTGAACTTAAGCATCATATCATATCATGTCATACGTAACATCATATCATAAGGTTCCACAGGTCATTATTCAGACATATAAGTAACCAAGGTGAAGTTCTAGCATAAACCGTAAACATAAATTTTCCTGGGCCAAGTCACTACTACACACATGCGTTCTTGCCCTCCTGCTGCTTCCTTCATTGTCCCCTTGAATGATCTGCGGTATAAGGAAATAAGACTATAAGCACACAGGCTTAGTAAGACTCTTTCCTACTCACAAAACCATTCATCATTCATCATCTCATAATGAGCACATAAAACATTAACATACTTGGTGCTCTACTTGGAACATAACATCTTACATCACTTATCGTATACATAGCATGGCATGAACATAAACATAGTAGACATTCTAAGCATGGCATAATTCATGGCATAAATCATAAACATAGTAGACATTCTAAGCATGGCATAATTCATGGCATAAATCATAAACATAGTAGCATGGCATAATTCGTGGCATAAATCATAAACATAGTAGCATGGCATCTTTCATGGCATAAATCATAAACATAGTAGCATGGCATCTTTTATGGCATAAATCATAAACATAGTAGCATGGCATCTTTCATGGCATAAATCATAAACATAGTAGCATGGCATCTTTCATGGCATAAATCATAAACATAGTAGCATGACATCTTTCATGGCATAAATCATAAACATGGTAGCGTGGCATAATACCTATTATAGCATATGAACATCTTCCTAACATAATCATGGCATAGATCATTCATTCTCATGCATACTTCTTAACATGAAACGTAAGCATATCATCTTATCAACATAGCATAATGCATAGCATGAATGGATGCATGAGTGGAATGCATATACATAAGGGATGCTTAACTTTTAAAACATACTTTTAATTTGCTTAAACATAATCATCATAACATCATTTGGGGTCCCCGGCTTGTACCACATACATACATCATAGCGCGCATCCCTAGCAAGTCTGAGGTCGCGAGCCCCAACTTATTAGGGTAAGGACAGCATAGTCGGTAGTCCCCGAACCGAGGCGTTCTTAAGGTGCCCATCCCTGTTGCACAGCTCCGGTAGTACCAGAACCGTGGACAGCTTCGGTAGTCCAGAACCGGGGCGTTCTTAAGGTGCCCATCCCTTGGACCCATACTTTGGTCCGATACAAGCCCATACATAAAGTAAAATACTTTTCATGTTTCATCATTCATAAGACATTCATGGCATACTTATCATAGCATAACTTGTTACGGCTCGGCCCGTCTACCGGCCCATTTACCGGTCCTCTCGACCGTCGTACCGTCGACCATCGACCATGCCGTTTAGCATATTTATGCCTTAAAGACATAAGCATCATCTTTCATTCATCATACTTGTCATTCATCATTTTCATTCTTAGACATGGCATATGTACACATCATTCATAGAGCATGGCATACATTCGTATTATCCTAAAACATGGCATATCATTCATAAACATGGCATATCATTCGTAGACATGGCATATCATTCATAAACATGGCATATCATTCATAAACATGGCATATCATTCATAAACATGACATATCATTCATAAACATAGCATATCATTCGTAAACATGGCATATCATTCATAAACATGGCATATCATTCATAAACATGACATATCATTCATAAACACAAATCACATCTTACCATAGGGCCATTGGGACCCTTACTTGAAATAAATCTTAACTTTTACCCTATTAACCCTTCTTGGCCGAAACTTGTGGAGTCCCAAGGCCATGTGAAAATTCACATAATCACCTTCCATCATCCTTATATCATGGCAACACATAAACATATGCTTGAAGTTAAAGACTCTGTAACGCCCCAAAATTTCCATTTTAAGTATTAAAGTCCTTAGAATTATTTAAAAATGGTTTAGAAATATTCTAGATATTTTTAGAAATTTTTAGAATATTTTTATGGAATTTTCCAAGTCCGTTTAGTATTTTTAAAAAAGGAAAAACGTTTAAAAACATAAACATATGCTTGAAGTTAAAGACTCTGTAATGCCCCAAAATTTCCATTTTAAGTATTAAAGTCCTTAGAATTATTTAAAAATGGTTTAGAAATATTCTAGATATTTTTAGGAATTTTTAGAATATTTTTATGGAATTTTCCGAGTCCGTTTAGTATTTTTAAAAAAGGAAAAACGTTAAAGGGTAGCAGGGGGTTCGAACCCGCGACCACCAGGAGAGCAGGCGCGCACGGAACCGGCTGGGCTAGGGTATCTAGCAGAACAAAAGGTGGAGAGAAATAAATTTATAGAGTGGTTACGTTTTTTTCATGAAGATAGTATAAATAGATGATTAAAGAGAGGAAATTAGAATTTTGGGTTTTCTCTTCCTCACCCTAGCGGCGCGACGCACAAAATTTCTTCCCCTCTCTTGTGCGCACGCCAACACCAAGCACCAAGCTCTTCCCTCCTCTCTTCCAAGGGGCGCCAGCCAAGAGGGAACCAAGGAGATGGAGCGTTTCGTCCGTCTCGACGAGAAGAACACGTAGGCGCGGACGGTTCGTAGAGATTTCAAGCTTCTCCCGAGCCCTAGACGTCAATTTTGGTTGTAAGTTCAAGGAAACCAACGTAAGTACTGCTCACCTGTGGTAAGAGGTGGTTTTTCCGCAAGTTTTTCCCGTTGGAAAGTTAAAAATGCGATTTTTCCATTAAGATTGTGATTTATGCATGTAACCCTAGTTTAATTCATGCTTGTATGAGTTAATTAATTTCCCTATATGAGTTTAGGGTCTAAGAAAGCTATAAGAAAAGAAAAGAAGATAAAGATAAGAAAAGAAAAGGCCAAGGCCTTAAGAAATCCCCAAAAGTCAAGACTTAGGGATTTGAGCACACAAGGTGCTCGTAAAAATGCCAAGGCATTCAAAATAAGTAAAGAAAGCTATTTTATTTTCTAAGGCCAGTACCCGGCGTCCAAGGGCGTCGTTAAAGAAATTCAGGTGTCCAATTCCAAGGTCTTGGCCCTGGTAGACCAAGGTCTGCTCTATTAGGATTGGTGGCTCGCTACCCCAACCTTTTAGGGAACGCGCATAAGATGGTACTTACGTCTTAAGTGGATCCAAGTGATTATTATTTTCAAGTATATGCTTTAGCAAAGTTTTCTAAAGTTTAAGAAAGTTTTCAAAAAGTTAAAGAAAGATTTAAAGCTAAAGAATTACTAAAGTTTCAAGATAAGCCAAGAAAAGTGAATTAAGAATTATGAATGCTTGAGTATGCATGTTCTAAGTTATACATGTTTGTTTAGTTTCCTTCTAAGCATCAAAGTATCTCATATGTTTCCATATTGTTTAAAAAGCATGCTTGCACATTTCGAGATTTTTGTGAGCTAGATAGTACTTACTAAGCTTTATGCTTACTAGTTGCATTTCCTCTTACTGCAGATAAAGGTAAAGGCAAGAAATTCTGAAGGGAAGGCGACGAGGCGGTGCTGGAGTGACGTGTGTGTGGTGGCTGACCTTGGAGAGATCCTTGGGACAAGACAATTTAGTTTATTTGAATTACAATGTTTAAGTTTATTCAAATTCCAAGTTATTGCTTTATGGAGTTTAGCGAACTTTTAAGCTTTGGATAGTTTTACATGCTCAATTTCGTAGAATAAAGATTCCATGTCATTTCATTTAGCATACATATCCTTATGATTGCATTGGATGAGTAGAAGTGTGAGTAGTTTTGAATATTGATACTTTGTTGGAGATATTGATGCATGTGCCAAGATAGTGCAAGTTTCCCTTTGAATCAAGTTTTATTGCTAGAAATATGCCTAAAAAAGTTGCATTACATTCCAAAATGCTTTAGTAAGGTGTAGAACATGTATTTTGGTATTATGAATGCATAGGAGTTAAGTTTGATACAAAACTCTAGTTTAAAGTTCATATAGGTTTTCATAACTTAATTTCTTCCGCAAAAGTTCTAATTTCGAGTTTATGAAGTTGTTTTGATTGGCTAAAATGTTTAGGAAACTAGTATAGAGTATAGAAATGGTGTTGTGTCTTTGTATGACTTGAAACTATAAGTTTGGTGAACTTTTAGAACAAGGTTTCGAATCTGAAATACAGTTTTTCAGGCGTGCCAGTCGACTGGTTCAGTATCAGTCGACTGCCCTATCAAACAGTAGATTCTGTTCGATGCACCAGTCGACTGCCAAGAGGCCAGTCGACTGGTGCCGCGCCCAGAAATTTTCTGTGGCCAATCCCAGTCGACTGGTTAGGTAGCAGTCGACTGGTACCAGTGCAGAAAAGTTTTAGAGAAAGGAAGTTTCCATTGTATCATGCATGACTATTAAAGTTAGAATATCATCCTTAGATGGATTTGAAGAAAAAAAAAATGTTCCGCATTTCTAGTCGTGCATTAGAGTCAAGAAGTAGCAAAAGTAACGGTCCGTCTAAGGTAGAGAGAAGGCGGGTCGCTACAGGTGATATCAGAGCAGTTCCCATTCTCCAGCATCACACACACATCAGCATCAACCTTGCCGTCTTCAAGTAAGAAAGTTTTAAGTTTCAGTTTTTCTATTGCTCCTTTATTTAATTGCAGTATAGAGAAATGCTTAAGTACTTACTCATATGTGCATAGAACAAGGAAGCATGTTTAATACCTTAGTATCACGGAATCATGTTTAATCCCTAGAATGGATATTAGAGAAATGCTTAAGTACTTACTTGATTTGCCCAAAAGTAAGTTTTGGGATTATGGCACGCAAGGTGCTTGATAAAAGTTTTGAGTAAGACCAAGGTCTTACTAAGCCCTAGAACGAGTTCTAGGACTAAGAAATGAGATAAGAATCAAGACCAAGGTCTTGTTATATCCTAAAGCAAGTTTGGGAACATTACCATTAAGTGTTAAGTTATACATTTGAGGACGTCCTAGAAAGGCCCAAAACGAGGAGCAAGCTCCTAGAGGGCAAGAGGCAACAGAGTCAGTACCCCCACCAAATCTCTTAGACGTGGTGGCTCAGTTACAGAGACAGTTAGCAGAACAACAGCAAGTTATTGCCACTAGGATGGCTAACTAGCAGGTCGTTATTATTACCTCGCCGGTGGCGAATGTAGTGGCACCAGTTGTGATCGAAGACCCATCGATTACATCTGTAGTCCGGA
>JAGFNQ010002553.1:176706-330826 GCA_024364735.1 Boesenbergia rotunda | reverse complement strand
CAAGGAAACCGAAGGGAGAGCCTTCTCCTGTCGGCGCTGTAACGCCCGCTTTTTTTTCTTTCGTAAGCGGCGTTACGTTAACATGCTTAGGGCATGTAGACATCATAAGGCAGCGGAATAACTTTAACTTATACATGCCCTGTTATCATTCTTAACTTAATGACATAGGAACCTTAGCATATTAACTTTGAACTTAAGCATCATATCATATCATGTCATACGTAACATCATATCATAAGGTTCCACAGGTCATTATTCAGACATATAAGTAACCAAGGTGAAGTTCTAGCATAAACCGTAAACATAAAGTTTCCTGGGCAAGTCACTACTACACACATGCGTTCTTGCCCTCCTGCTGCTTCCTTCATTGTCCCCTTGAATGATCTGCGGTATAAGGAAATAAGACTATAAGCACACAGGCTTAGTAAGACTCTTTCCTACTCACAAAACCATTCATCATTCATCATCTCATAATGAGCACATAAAACATTAACATACTTGGTGCTCTACTTGGAACATAACATCTTACATCACTTATCGTATACATAGCATGGCATGAACATAAACATAGTAGACATTCTAAGCATGGCATAATTCATGGCATAAATCATAAACATAGTAGACATTCTAAGCATGGCATAATTCATGGCATAAATCATAAACATAGTAGCATGGCATAATTCGTGGCATAAATCATAAACATAGTAGCATGACATCTTTCATGGCATAAATCATAAACATAGTAGCATAGCATCTTTCATGGCATAAATCATAAACATAGTAGCATGGCATCTTTCATGGCATAAATCATAAACATAGTAGCATGACATCTTTCATGGCATAAATCATAAACATGGTAGCGTGGCATAATACCTATTATAGCATATGAACATCTTCCTAACATAATCATGGCATAGATCATTCATTCTCATGCATACTTCTTAACATGAAACGTAAGCATATCATCTTATCAACATAGCATAATGTATAGCATGAATGGATGCATGAGTGGAATGCATATACATAAGGGATGCTTAACTTTTAAAACATACTTTTAATTTGCTTAAACATAATCATCATAACATCATTTGGGGTCCCCGGCTTGTACCACATACATACATCATAGCGCGCATCCCTAGCAAGTCCGAGGTCGCGAGCCCCAACTTACTAGGGTAAGGACAGCATAGTCGGTAGTCCCCGAACCGAGGCGTTCTTAAGGTGCCCATCCCTGTTGCACAGCTCCGGTAGTGCCAGAACCGTGGACAGCTTCGGTAGTCCAGAACCGGGGCGTTCTTAAGGTGCCCATCCCTTGGACCCATACTTCGGTCCGGTACAAGCCCATACATAAAGTAAAATACTTTTCATGTTTCATCATTCATAAGACATTCATGGCATACTTATCATAGCATAACTTGTTACGGCTCGGCCCGTCTACCGGCCCATTTACCGGTCCTCTCGACCGTCGTACCGTCGACCATCGACCATGCCGTTTAGCATATTTATGCCTTAAAGACATAAGCATCATCTTTCATTCATCATACTTGTCATTCATCATTTTCATTCTTAGACATGGCATATGTACACATCATTCATAGAGCATGGCATACATTCGTATTATCCTAAAACATGGCATATCATTCATAAACATGGCATATCATTCGTAGACATGGCATATCATTCGTAAACATGGCATATCATTCATAAACATGGCATATCATTCATAAACATGACATGACATATCATTCATAAACATGGCATATCATTCATAAACATGACATATCATTCATAAACATAGCATATCATTCGTAAACATGACATATCATTCGTAAACATGGCATATCATTCATAAACATGGCATATCATTCATAAACATGACATATCATTCATAAACACAAATCACATCTTACCATAGGGCCATTGGGACCCTTACTTGAAATAAATCTTAACTTTTACCCTATTAACCCTTCTTGGCTGAAACTTGTGGAGTCCCAAGGCCATGTGAAAATTCACATAATCACCTTCCATCATCCTTATATCATGGCAACACATAAACATATGCTTGAAGTTAAAGACTCAACCCTAACCCTTGGGTCCTTGGGGTTGGCCGAACAATATGGGGCCTCTAGGGTACCCCAAAAATTCCCAAAAATTATACCTAACCTCTACACATCATAAGGGAACATTAAATAACATTATCATTATTTTTATCATAATTATAGACCTTTAAAACATGGTGTCCGAAACCCTTAAACTCAGGGTTCTTAGTTTTTGTTTCTTTCATGTTGGCCGAAACCCTAGGGTGTCCTAGGGTACTCCATAAATTCCCAAAAATTATAATTAACCTCTACACATCAGAAGGGAACATTAAACAACATTATCATGATTTTTATCATAATTATAGACCTTTAAAACTTGGTGTCCGAAACCCTTAAACTCAGGGTTCTTAGTTTTTGTTTCTTTCATGTTGGCCGAAACCCTAGGGTATCCTAGGGTACTCCAAAAATTCCCAAAAATTATAATTAACCTCTAAACATCATAAGGGAACATTAAATAACATTATCATGATTTTTAGCATAATTATAGACCTGTAAATCATGGTGGCCGAAACCCTTAAACATGAGGGTTCTTAGTTTTGTTTCTTTCATGTTGGCCGAAACCCTAGGGTACTCCAAAAATTCCCAAAAATTATACTTAACCTCTACACATCATAAGGGAACATTAAATAACATTATCATGATTTTTAGCATAATTATAGACCTGTAAATCATGGTGGCCGAATCCCTCAAACATGAGGGTCTCCATTTTCTTTCATTTCAACATCAAATTCGAAATCCAACCACTATATATCATACTAAAAATCATAAAAATCATAGGGAACTATTATACCACAGGTGAGAGAGTCTTACCTTGGGTTTCTTGATTTTTCGAACCTAGGAAGAGAAGAAGATTGCAAGATCTTTGGATACTAGAGCCCCCTTGTCATTGTATTCTTGTGAAGACCTTAGATCTAGGAGATGGAACCTTGGTGGAAGCTTTTCCAAGGGAAAAGCCCCTTCTTGGTGCTCGGCAAGAATGAGGGGAGGAAGAGTTTCGGAAATGAATGTAATGGGAAGAAGAGGTAACTCCCAAAACCCCCCTTTAATAGCCCATTAAGGAGGTAAATGAAGAGTCTCTCCATGACTCTTCATCTTCTTCTATGCCTTAACCAATCTCCACTTCATTCCCTCCTAACAAAACCTTGCTAGGTGAGTTGGTTAAGGCTTACATGGTTGTACAAGAGGTCCAAGGTTCAATCCTTGGCTCATGCACCTTTATTTTTATTTTATTTTTATTTCGTTTATTTTATTATTTTTATTTCCTAAATTCTGAAAATCCCCCTAAAATCACCCATAATTATGCCAATATTCCTAAATAAAATTCTTTTATATTTATATTAATTTTACCTAATTTATATTAAATTTACCTAATTAATACCCATTTTTGGAGCCCATTTAAAGCTCATTGGTACTTAGTTTTCTCAATTTAAATGAGAAAACATGGATTTTCTAGGCATAAGTTCTCCTTAATATTTCTAGGTCCCTTGGAAAATTATTTAAACATGCTTAATATTTTAAGAAAATATTAAGAGAATTTTCCGGGTCGTTACAGGCTCCGAGAGAAGAAGAGAGAAGGAGAGGGGGAGGTTTTTTCCTTGGCTCTTAGGTTTGATCAATTGGTTTGGTTTCATGATCTCATAGGGTATATATAGGGCTAAGGTAGGGACCAAGAGGAGGAATTGGTTCTTGGCCCGCTAATGGATTCAAACCCGATCTATTAATTAGGATCCATTCCACTAAAGGATCCTAATTGAACTCACCTCACCAACCCCCATATTTTCATATGGGCTCCACATTTTACGAGTCGTCCATCCCCCCGTGTTTAAGATCGTGCATGCCCGTTAATTAATTAAATTACTGACAATTTAACTTAATTAACTTCTGGATCCTTGATTAGTACCACTCAACCTTTTTCAGCGTGCCGGATCAAATCCACCTGCAGGGTTTGGTATGGTGAACCTTTTGAGCTCATCAAGGGGGCATCATCATCCTGACTCTCTAGGACACGATTTCATCAATAATTATCAGCACATCATATTACTAATATTATTTCCCAACTTATCGGGTCTGTCAATCTAGCAGAATAGATCTCGCCCTTTGATAAATCAAAGAAATAATAAATAATAATATATGCCCAATATTATTTCAGGATTAAGGGATCGTACTCCATAATAACAACTATGGTTCCATCCAATTTATTTAGTCATTACAAAATTGGATAATCTCGGGTTTCGGTCCTACTCAAGGCACTCATAGTACACTAGTGTAGTCCTATGGTCAAGACCAACCATACCTGACTACACTACAACCTTCCTGATGGGTTGTCCATTTCCATCTAGGTTGTGAGCCTCAGTTTATGCTAAGTAAGGTACTGATAACATGATCTTCCGTGTGACACCACATACCATGTTACCTACAATGTTATGCAATGGGACTTCGTGTATGTACTATTATAAACAAACACCTAGTGTAGTGTGATTCTCTTTTCATAAAAGATGTTCATATAATAAAAGTCATGTCATTTAGTATACATATCTAACAATGCGTCCTCACCTACTCCTCTCAGGAGATTTTACCTATTTACCAACCGGCTCCTCCGGTAGGACTTTTGCCCAATCCCCCGGATCAGGTCTTCGTGCCGAGTCCACGACCAAGACTTATTGCCCAGCTTCACTCACCAGGTCTTCGGTGTCCAGTCCACGACTAGGACTTATTGCCTAACCTTTTGTCAGAACTTAGGTGCCCAGCCCGCGGCCAGGACTTAGCGCCCAATTCTTAGAACCAGGACTTCATGCCTAGTGTACCTAGGACTTTTCCTACACACTTGATTAAGATTGGTAGATCACAAAAGAACCTTAACTTCTGAATCCTTTGCCATTATCAAAACACAGGTTTGACACTGGTGCTTTCGGCACCAATAGATAGAGGGGGGGTGAATATCGACCCAAAAAAATTCACCAGAATCTAGTCGGAAAACTCGTCGTTTGTCTTTCTATCAGGGTTAGTACGCAGCAGAAAATCAAAATAAACGTAAAGAAAAAACATGATGAACTCGCGGGATTTTACATGATTCCCAACCCCCCAGGGTCAGTACATCCAAGGCCTAAGCACTCAATCATGAGTCTACTAATGGTCTCCTTTCCAGAGTTTTTAGAGGTGAAGAAACCTGTCTTATAGTTCAAATTTATGAGCAAAAAGATAGTAAATATGACATGTAAATAAAATGCAAACCAAATGGAAAAAGAAGCTTTGGCCAATCCGTAAGTCTGAAGTGCAGCGCACTTCCTCCTGGAGCCTCCTTGGTCGCAGAGCTTCGCCTTGAGCACTTTTGCTTTGCATGGAAGACTATAGCGGATGTGAAAGTTGATGATCAACAATGAGGGGTTGAACCCCTTTATATACAGGCTTCACAGGTGCCTGTAAGCTCTTGGGCGCCTGCCATGTTTCGGGCAAACTTCATCCATTGCACCAAATTCACAGCAGTGATAAAACTGCCTTCCCAGGCACCTAGGAAGCCACAGGCGCCTGGCTTGCCATGCGCCTGGGATGGAGCTTCCCCAACTGGGGCGCCCAAGATGCCTGGGGCGCCTGATTCAAGTCAGGCGTCCAAGATGTCCTTCCCAGGTACATTTTCTCCTGCATTTGCTTTCCTATCTTGCCTCCAACTCCATGTACCTGCAAGACAACAAACACAAGACAAACATACAAATAATCTTAGCCTTAAAGAATGGTTCTGACTTTGGATTCCAACTGAAACCCTAGGTCGAACCGACGCCTAATGTTCCCTTTCTCGAGGAACGCGTCCTCACCTACTCCATACTTGGTGATGTTACTTTTGTCAACCGGGACCTCCGGTTGGACTTTCGCTCATCCTCCGAGAACCCGAATCTCGAGACGTTCGACCTTAACCCGTCTCTACTTCTGTTCACGATCCCCACTTGACTAAAGCTTTTGCCAATCGGGACCTCCAGCTGGACTTTTGCTCGGCCTCCGAGAACTCGGATCTTGAGACGTCTGACCTCGACCTGTCTCTACTTCTGTCCGTCATCCTCGCTCGTCAAAGACTCCATTACCCGATCCCCGAGCAGGACTTAGTGCTCAGTCCCCCGAGCCAAGACGTCGTGCCCAACTTCACTCACCAGGACTTAGTCCACCTAGCTTCACTCACTAGGACCCAGCTTCACTCACCAGGATTTACTTCACCTAGCTTCACTCACTAGGATTTCTTCCACCTAGCTTCCCTTGCTAGGACCCAACTTCACTCACCAAGATTTAGTTCACCTAGCTTCCCTTGCTAGGATTTCTTTCACCAAAATCACTTCTTTGCTAGTCATCATGATCCTGACTAGACTTCCTCCAATCTTCAGGTAAATATGATCTCACACCTCATGTCCGGTGTGGTTTAATCACTTGGTCAAACTGACCAACCCTGGGTTCTATTCACTCTACCAAACATCAGATCCTGTTTGACTTAACCCTTTGTCAAACTGATCAAACCTGGGTTTATGCTACTAAATATTAGGTCCTCTTTGGTTTAACCCTTGATCACTTTGACCACTCTTAATATATGATCTAATATATATTGTTACTAACTTTAGTATATTGTCAAACATCGAAACCCTAGAGGATGACTGTTCATCACTGAAGCATTTTGCACCAACAATCTCCCCCTTTTTTTATGTTTGACAATATCTTAAGTTAGATTAGGTCTTTTGGTTCTAGGTTTAACACATGGGACAAATCGAAAAAAATCTAAGATAAGCACTCTCTCCCCCTTTGTCACACATCAAAAGGAAATAAACAAAAAAAGAAAGATTTGCACCAACAATAAGAAAAAAAATTAACTTAAGCCTTTCTTCCCCTTTTTAAGATAATCTCTCTCCTCCTTTTGAAAATACTATATATATATTTTGAAAAATGATTTTTTAAAACTCTCCCCCTTTTTAAAAAATTAAGTACTTGTTCCAAAAAAAAATATTCTAAATGACACTAAGTACTTTAGAAAATATTGCACCAACAATATATGACTATTTAACTTTTTTTAAAAAAATGAACTTTCCTAAGTTTGACACAATCCTAGGAATCTTGTTGACCACAAGAAAATTCCTATGTGTCTTAGGGATTTTCCATAAATGAATATTTTAGTTTTAGAATAATAATAACTTTCCTTTTTTTAAAAAAATAATAACTTTCTTGATTTGGTTTCTTTTCCAGTCTGGCACAATCCTAGGAAACCTTATTAACTACAAGAAACTTTTCCTAAGTATCTTGAAAATTTTTCCAAACTCAAGTAGACATTATTTTCAAAGATATTCCAAAAAATAGAAAGATTTTGGAAATAAGTTTTGGAAAATGATAGTATGATATTTTCAAAAGTATTCAAAAAAGATAGTGAGTTTTTTATTGAAAATATAATATTTTTAAAATTTTTGATAAATCTTTTAATTTGAACATCCCCCTAAACCTTACATAGTCCTAGGAAGCTTGTTGACCACAAGTTAATTTTCCTCTGAGTCTTAGGGTTTGATTCAAAAAAAGTTTAAAAAAATATTAAGAAGTATTTTGCGATAATCAGAAATAATAGAAATAAATTAATTTTATTTGATTAGGACTCCCCCTAAAGCTGACACAATCTTAGAAATTATTTTAGATCATAAAGAAAATTTCCTATGTGTCTTTAAAGTTTATCTAAATCAAAAGATCAATTAATGCAATTGTTGAAAAATATTTTTGAAAGAGCATAACAACTTTTAAAGTGATAATTTTTGAAAAAAATATTTTGAACTAAGTTTTTGAAAAAAAAATATTTTTCGAAATGTATTTTGAAAGAAATGATCTTTAAAGTGCAAAGCATTTTGAAAAGATATGAGTTTTTGAAAAGAATAAATTTTGAAAAATAGTTTTAAAAAATTCCAAAAAAAATAAAAACTCCCATTGAAATTAACACCTTCTGACTACCCTTGTTAACTACAAGGACCTCTACCTAAGTGTCTTAAGGGACTTTAGTGTTGACCTAAAAGGTTTGTGTCTATGTGTAGGTCAAACAACTTTCAAAAAGATAAATTTTTGAAAATGTATCTATAAATAATCACCCAATCAAGCATGAAACTCATTAAAACATTATTATGTTTAAATATTATTTTGAAAATAGATTTTTATTAAAATATCCTAAAGATTTTGAATACATTTTGAAAACATTTATCAATTAATTAGTCCTTAACATCTCACCCATTCTAAGTGTTGCAATTCATGCAAGCACAGTTACCTTATAGGTGTTTGTGAGATGCTTGAATAATTTTTCTCAATTTTAATTTTATAGACTGTTGGACCTTGAGTTAGATTCAAGTTTAATAATATGTAATTTAAAAGTAGATTTCAATAATCGGCTTCCAGGTCTTGGCGAGGCACAGAGGACTTCTTTGGCCATAGCCTTATTGGATCATCAACCCTTTCCTTAGACAAAGCCTTTTAAAGAAATAATACTCTTAATTTACTCTTTGAAAAATTCTGGTCTAACTAGTCTAGGATGTGACGAGGTAGCTTCGGCTAGTTCCACTTAGCTAGGCTAAGCTTCCCTAATGTACTATCATCTCGCCCTACCTTAGTACTAGGTTAGGCAAGTATCAACCTATCTTTTTCCTATCTAACCGTTCTAAATAATACAGAAAATAAACATGGATGACATGAAAAATATTTAAAGAAAAGTGAGCAGATGCATAGACATGACATTTATGCATGAGTCAGTCAAGTCAAAATATTTTAATTAAATTTCTAATAAAGTATCAAATTCTCGATTTGATACAGACTGTGTGAACCTGCGAATATGTCAACTCACTTTGACATATTTATTGTTATCTAGTTGGATGTTTCGGTTGGATAGAATTTTATTAGTTTCATAATTGAAGTTAATTAATTTAAATTTAGTTTGTGGATTTTGATGAATTAAGGTTTGAATTTGTTATTGAATTATTAACTAATTAAGATTTAAGATTTTAAGTTGTTGAAAAGGATTTAAGTTGTAAAGAGTTAGTTAAGATTTAAGTTATTAATGATTAATTAAGTTTTAGGTTTGAAGAATTAATTATGATTTTAGAATTAATTAAGTTTTATGTTATTAAGAATTAATGAGTTATTATGATTTAATTAGTTAAGAATTAATTAAAGTTTAAATTGTTACGAATTAATTAAAGTTTAAATAGTTAATAATTAATTAATGTTAAAATAATTAAAAATTAATTAAGGTTAAAATTATTAAGAATTAATTAAGATTCAAGTTATTAAGAATTAATTAGGATTTAAATTATTAAGAATTAATTAGGAGTTAAATTATTAATAATTAATTAAGGTTAAAATTATTAAGAATTAATTATGGTTAAAATTATTAAGAATTAATTATAGTTTGAATTTAATTAGGATTAAAGTTTTTTTAAAACTTGAATAATAATTTTGGGTCTAATTGCATCATTTCCATTAATTCAAAAAATTTTGATTCACCTACTATTTCTTTTGTTTTTAAGTTCTTAATTTTACTTAATACTTCTGTTTTATTTGAATTCTTGTAAGTTTTTTTAATTATAGCTTCAATTTTAATGAATTCTTCTTCATCATCTGAATCATATTCTTCTTCATCTTCACGATTAAATTTAGAATTTAAAATTGCATCTTTATCTTCATAGTAGGTAAAATAATTTTCAAGATTATTTATTAAAGTATATATTCAAAGGTGTATTGACTATTATCTTTAATATTATCTAGAGTATTATCATTAATATCCTCTTCAGAAATGAGTTGAACGTTAATTTCAGAAGTATCAGAATTATCAATAATAATTTCATCATTATCTTTAAAATTATCAGAATTAACAGTAATATTATTAATTAAGATATTATCATTATCCTTAGAGTTGTTAGAATTATTAATTGAAATATTATCATTCTTAATGTTATCAGAAATATTAGAAATTAAAGGATTATTAATTATAATTTCATCATTATCTTTAGAATTATCAACAATATCCGAAATATTATTTTTAGATATGTTAGATTTATTAGTAATAATATTAATTAACATTTCATTGCTATTCTTAGAGTTATTAGAATTATTAGAAAATTTATAAATTGAAATATTATCATTAATTTCAAAAATCATAACATTAAATTACGGATTAAAGAATTAATACTTGGTGTTTTACTATTATCTATGTTGGACCCAATAGTAATTAATTTGTCATGCAATATACTTAACTCATTATGCAAATAATTTAATTTAGTAGGAAGATCTTGTAACGACCCGGCTCGTCTATCGGCCCATTTACCGGCCCATTTACCGGTCCTCACGACCGTCGTACCGTCGTACCGTCGACCATCAACCGTGACTTTACTCATACTAGGTCTTCCCACCCCTGGGTGTGGATTTTTGCCTTCCCAGGATTCGAACCCTAGACCCAGGCTTAAATCTAGTTCTTTATGAATCCTGAATACCAATTGAGGCAGTTACAACTTGGAATCAGAGCAGTTTATCATCTCACTACACACACATCAAACCTACCTCCTGCCGCTTCCAAGTAAGAAATTCTATACTTGCCTTATTTCATGTTTATATTGATAACTAAGTTATGCAAGTATGATGCATGATATGTATGATGGAAGCATGATTTTACCTTGGATAAAACTGGGAAGATACCTTATCATGCCTTGTAATGACAATGATTTAAGATGTATATGAATGGAAACCTAAGGTAGTACCTTACCGTACCTTATAATGAAAAAGATACAAATGCATGTATATACATGAAAATGATGAAAATGATCTTATACTATCTTATTGTTGTAAAATGTTTAAACAGCAGAGCAAGAAGACTACATAAAATTTAAGATGTAAGAACATCTAGAAAGAGATATTAGTAGAATAAAATGAGTAACGACACGGTCGATGGTCGACGGTACGACGGTATGACGGTTGTGAGGACCGCTAAATGGGCCGGTAGACGGGCCGGGTCGTTACAGATCTAAATTTTTAGGACATTGAAAATTATTGCGAAATTTAATTTTTGTTTCCTCCTTTACCGTAGTCACATTTTTCGGTGTTGTGGATCGAGCCTTTTTCCATTCTAGGCACTGATTCTTGAAATGTCCCAGCTTTTGGCATCTAAAGCAGCGGATGTGACTCTTATTGTAACGACCCGGAAAATTCTCTTAATATTTTCTGAAAATATTGAGCATGTCTAGATAATTTTCCGAAGGACCTAGAGGTATTAATACGAACTTTGGCCTAGAAAATCCATGTTTTCTCATTTAAATTGAGAAAAACTAAGTACTAATGGGCCTTATATGGGCTTTCTAGTACCACGATTATAGGTGGATTTTAGGTAAAAATTAGTATAAATATAAATATGATTTAATTAGGCATATTAGCATGATTATGGGTAAGTTTTAGCCTAATGTTCCTATTTAAATCGAGAAATTAGGTACTAATGAGCTTTAAATGGGCCCAAAAATGGGTATTAATTAGGTAAAATTAATATAAATATAAAAGGATTTTATTTAGGAATATTAGCATAATTATGGGTGATTTTAGGGGGATTTTCAGAATTTAGGAACAATAAAATAATAAGATAAATGAAATAAAAATAAAAATAAAAATAAAGGTGCATGAGCCAAGGATTGAACTTGGACCTCTTGGACAACCATGCATGCTTTAACCAACTCACCTAGCAAGGAATTTCTATTGGGAAATGAAATAGAGTTTGGCTAAGGCTTAGGGGAAGATGAGGGGTCATGAAGAGACTCTTCATTTGCCTCCTTAAAGGGGCTATAAAGAGAGGGTTTGGGGGGTTACTTCTCTTCTTCTATCAAGTCACCTTCTCCCCTCCTCCTTCTTCATTCTAGCCGAACACCAAGAAGGGGTTTTCCCTTGGGAAAACTCCACATCTCCAAGATCTAGGTTCCTTCCAAGGCTACAAGGGCAAGGAGGGATCAATGGTCAAGAGCTTTACAAGTTCTTTCTCTTTTAAGGTCTAAAAATCAAGAAACCTCAAGTAAGACTCCCTCACCTGTGGTATATTAGTTCTTTATGATTTTCTATGATTTTTAGCATATTATAAAGGTTGGTTTGAGATTTTAAGTTGGAAAAGAAAGAAACCAAGAATCCTAGCCTAAGGGGGGTTTCGGCCCTAGGACTTTTGGGTCCATAATGATGCTATAAATCCTAGTTATTTTCTAATATGCTCTCATGATGTTTAGAGATTAAATATAATTTTGGGGTACCCTAGGGTCCCCTAGGGTTTTCGGTCAACCCATGAACTCATGGGTAGGGTTAAATCCAAACCCCCAAGCATATGTGTTGTGTATTATCATGATATAAGGGAGATTGAGGGTGACTTATGAGACCTTTTACAAGGCTTTGTGACCCACAAGTTTTGGCCAAGGTTTGATGGTAGGGCAAAAGTTAGGCCTTTCCCCAAGTAAGGGCTCTAATGGCCCTTATAGTATGGTATGGTTGATATTAATGGTTGATTGGGGATTTTTAATGGAATTTTTCCATGAACCCATGCCCTAACCAGATTCGGCCAGCCCTAGGAAGGAGGGTTAAGGGTTAGGGTTAACCCTAATCATGAGGCCTAAGGGCTTCCTATGGTCATATAGGTAATGTATGTATGTTCCTTTACCTTATGCTATCTTATATGCTTATGGAAATGATGGGAACCTTCCATGTAGGTTTCGGCCAAGGCCATGTAAATAGGGTTTGGTGGAGTTAAGGTTCAAAGAATGATGGTTTATGCTTATTATGAAGTATATATGTAGGTTCAAGCATGTGGTAGAAATTTAAGTTACCTATAACCCTAACTTTAAGCACCATGTTTATGTTGTATGCTTATGGTTGGATGCCATGCTTAATAGGGTTATTTATGAATGTCTTATGTTCCATGTCATGCACTTGGATAGTAGGTAACATGTTTATGGAAGTCCTACCTATATATGCTTATGTTATGTTAAGAACCATGTCATGTTATATGCTTATGTTATGTTAAGAACCCCGCAATGTTATATGCTTATGTTATGTTAAGAACCCTACTATGTTATATGCTCAGGTTATGTTAAGAACCATGTTATGTTTATGATAAGAATGATACCATGATAAGTATGTTATGTTTATGATAAGAATGATGCATGCCATGTTTTATATATGAAGATGTATGCCATGTTAATAAATAATGATGCATGCCATGCTATGAATAATGATGCATGCCATGTTATGAATAATGATGCATGCCATGTTTATGAAGAAAGATAATGCTCATGCCTTCCAGGCATCATGATGGACAAGCATGTTTTAAGTCATGCTTCATGTAACAAGTTATGCCATGTTTAAATATGCCATGAATGTCTTATGAATGATGAAGCATGTAAAGTATTTTACTTTATGAATGAGGCTTGTACCGGACCGAAGTATGGGTCCAAGGGATGGGCACCTTAAGAACGCCCCGGTTCTGGACTACCGAAGCTGTCCACGGTTCTGGCACTACCGAAGCTGTGCAACAGGGATGGGAACCTTAAGAACGCCCCGGTTCGAGGACTACCGACTATGCTGTCCTTACCCTAGTAGGTCGAGGCTAGCTACCTTGTATTTACTTAGGGATGCGCGCCATGATGTATGTATGTGGTACAAGCCGGGGACCCCAACAATGTGATGATTATGTTTAAGTATTTAAAAGTATGTTTTTAAAAGTTAGGCATCTATATATATATATATATATATATATACATATGCATTCCACCCACGCATTCATTCATGTGATGCATTATGCTATGATGATGATGTCTTATGCTTATGATTCATGTTAAGAAATGGGTATGATAGTAAATGATTTATGCCATGATTATGTTAAGAAGATGCCCATATGCTATGATGGAAAATATGCCCATGATATGCTAGATAGGTTGGTCTATACCTTATGTTTATGTTTATACCATGTTCCATGCCATGTTAAGAATGTCTAATGATGATTATGTTTATACCATGCTTTAAGCCATGATAAGAATGTTTAATTATGTCTATGCTTATGTTTATGCTTTAGGCCATGATAAGAATGTTTAATTATGTCTATGCTTATGTTTATGCTTTATGCCATGATAAAAATGTTTAATTATGTTTATGCTTATGTTTATGCTTTATGCCATGATAGGAATGTTTAGTTATGTTTATGGTTATGCCATGTATCATGCCATGTAAAGTTTAAGTAGGTTTGTGTTTATGCTTCATGTTTAAGACTAAATGATGATTATGTTTCATATGATTATGAATGAATGACGAATGGTTTTAGTGAGTAGGAAAGAGTCTTACTAAGCCTGTGTGCTTATAGTCTTTTTCCTTATACCGCAGATCATGCAAGGGGACAATGAGGAAGCAGCAGGAGGGCAAGAACGTATGTGTGTGATAGTGACTTGGCCCAGGAAACCAAATGTTTACAGTTTATGCTAGAACTTTACTTTTGATATCTCTATGCTCGAATAATGACTCATGGAACTTTATGTTATGATGTTAAGCATGATATGATAAGATGTTTAAGTATAAAGTCAATATGCCAAGTTTCCATGTCATTATGTTAAGAATGGTAGTAGGGGGCATGTAAGTGTAAAGTTAAAGTTATTCCGCTGCAGTATGATGTTACATGCCCTAAGTATGTTAGTGTAACGCCGCTTTATGAAAGAAAAAAAAAGCGGGCGTTACACATATCCCTCCGGACTCCTGGCGTTGGTACCTCCATTGCCGCCGGTGGTGAAGATCGAATCTTACGAGTAGGACACTGGTTTTTATAGTGTCTTCTCTCCCTGCATTTAAAACATATAATATGAAACTTAAAAATTGTTAAAAACTGACATAATTGAAAAAATACATGTATTCACCATTGCTCCCCCCTCAATTCCTGGCATTGTTGCTCCATCGGCTGTTAGTCCGGTGAAGAGCTACCAGGCTCTGATACCATTTGTAGGATCGGTGTCGGTCGATAGAGGATGGGTGAATATCGATCTGAAAAATTTTTCAGAATCTCGTCGGAAAACTCGTCGTTTGTCTTTCATCAGGGTTAGTATGCAGCGGAAAATAAAAATAAACTTAAAGAAAAGACAAGATGAACACGGGGGATTTTACTTGGTTCCCAACCCCCCAGGGTCAGTACATCCAAGGCCTAAGAACTCAATCGTGAATCCACTAATGGTCTCCTTTTCAAACTTTTCGGAGGTGGAGACACCCATCTTACAGTTCAAATTTATAAGCAAAAAGATAGTAAATATGACACGTAAATAAAATGCAAACCAAACGGAAAAAGAAGCTTCGGCCAATCTAGAAGTCCAAAGTGTAGCACACTTCCTCCTGGAACCTCCTTGGTCGCAAAGCTTCGCCTTGAGCACTTTTGCTTTGCACGGAACGCTTTAGCGGATGTGAAAGTTGATGATCATCAATGCGGGGTCGAACTCCTTTATATACAAGCTTCATGAGCGCCTGTAAGCTCTTGGGTGCCTACCATGTGTCGGTCAAATTTCATCTGTTGCACTGAATTCACAATAGTGATAAAACTACCTTCCCAGGCACCTGGGAAGCCACAGGTGCCTGCCCTGGGATGGAGCTGGCCCAACTAGGGCACCCAACATGCTTGGGGAGCCTGATTCAAGTCAGGCGCCCAGGATGTCCTTCCCAGGTGCGTTTTCTCCTGCGTTTGCTTTCCTATCTTGCCTCCAACTCCAGGCACCTGCAAGACAACAAACACAAGACAAACATGCAAATAATCTTAGCCTTAAAGAATGGTTCTGACTTTGGATTCCAACCGAAACCCTAGGTCGAACCGACGCCTAATGTTCCCTTTCCTGGGAATGCGTCCTCACCTACTCCATACTTGGTGAAGTTACTTTTTCCAACTAGGACCTCCGGTTGGACTTTCGCTCAGCCTCCGAGAACCTGAATCTCGAGACGTTCGACCTCGACCCGTCTCTACTGCCAACCAATACCTCCGGCAGGACTTTTGCTCGACCTCCGAGAACTCGGATCTTGAGATGTCCGACCACGACCCGTCTCTATTTCTGTCCGCCATCCTCACTCAGAAAAGACTCCGTTGCCCGATCCTTGACCATGACTTAGTGCTCAGTCCCCTGGACCATGACTTCGTGCCCATCTTCACTCACCAGGACTTAGTCCACCTAGCTTCACTCACTAGGACCCAGCTTCACTCACCAGAATTTACTTCACCTAGCTTCACTCACTAGGATCTCTTCCACCTAGCTTCCCTTTCTAGGACTCAGCTTCACTCACCAGAATTTAGTTCACCTAGCTTCCCTTGCTAGGATTTCTTTCACCAAAATCACTTCTTTGCTAGTCATCATGATCCTGACTAGACTTCCTCCAATCATCAGGAAAATATGTTCTCAAACCTCAAGTTCGGTGTGGTTTAATCCCTAGTCAAACTGACCAACCTGCGTTCTATTCACTCTGCCAAACATTAGATCATGTTTGGCTTAACCTTTGTCAAACTAATCAAACCTGGGTTTATCCTACCAAACATTAGGTCATGTTTGGTTTTACCCTTGATCATTTTGACCACCCTTAATATATGATCTAACATATATTGTTACTAACTTTAGTATATTGTCAAACATCGAAACCCCGGAGGTTGACTGTTCATCACTGATGCATTTTGCACCAACATCTTCTATCTTGTGTGCTACGCCAGAAACTACTCAAAGATGATGAAACGCTGCTCCGACGATAATGCACTTGTTCTTCATTCCTTTAATGTTGTCGATATACTTGTCAGTTTTTTTGTACTTAATCTTTCATATTTGAATTCATTCTGAATTGTTAGTAGACTGCCCAAAGTAAATGATTAAAGAACGTAGGCCTTGGAGTAGGAGCCGTCATAGACTCCGAACCAAGTAAAAAAAAACTGTGTTAGTGATTGTTTCCTTTCTTTCTCTCATTCTTATTTCCATTGCATATTTACTCGATTTCTGAAAATGCAAAAGTGTGTTATTCACCCCTCCCCCTCTATCATTCTCCTCGATCCTACAACTCTATCTGAAAGAAAATTGGATTCAATGATTTAAAATTGACTATAATGGCACTGTAACTTGTAGACCACTCTTGTAGGTACTCCCTTAGTATCGGAGGATGTCTCAATAGAGGTGGGGAACTTTATCATCCCTATAGATTTCGTAGTCCTAGACATGGATAAGGATCCAAAGATCCCTCTCATTTTGGATAGTCATTTCCTTGCAATGTCTGGTGCCATTTTGATGTTAAGAATCACAAGTTGTCTTTAGTTATTGGCAAGGAAAGACTGAAATTTGAACTGTCAAAATTTTGTAATTCTTTGTCTTTGTCTAAAGGATTGAAAGTTAGTTGTAGGTTGGAGGAGCTCCAACCTAAACAAGTTGAAGAAGAAGAATAACCCCAAAATCGGCACGTGCCCAAAAAAAGGATGAGGATGGGTTTTCTAGCCAAGATGAAGGGGAGTGCCTCCCCATCAAGGCCAAGGCTCTAATTTGAGCCAAGAGGTCGTGCTTGTGACCTTAAACGAGGGCTTCTTGGGATGCAACTGTAAGATATACATAGTTATCTTTTAATTATCGATTGTGTTAACTTTGATGAGAATTTGATTCATGTTTTTTTTGTCTTTTCTCTAATTTGTCGGCCACTTGGAAGCGGTCGTGCATCCTTTCGAGAGTGGAACATCACCCAGAGTGAACCGAGATAGAAAAACACCTTGGAGAGCAATTTTTGGATGATCCGACAAGTTGGTCATGTGAGTTCACACGACTAAGGAGCTTTCCTAAGAGCCCACATGGCGGGGTTGTGTGGGATTGCACAACCGTGTTTGATGAGGTTGTGTGGGATTGCACAACTGTGCAAACATGTTTGTGCATCGGATAGAGGGGTCATGCCAAATGGCATGCCTCATGCCCTTCTCCCCGAACGTAGCACAGCACAACCGTGGACCCAGGAGATTAGCAAAAAAAAAAAAGTATTGAAACAGGATGTGCCATTTGGCACGGCTTTGTGCCAACCCGTGCCAGGTGCACAGCACATCCATGCCGCCCATTTTTGGGAGGGGCATATAAGCCCAGCCGTATAGCACGTACCTATCAGGATGTATATTAAAAGCCTAGCTTTTGTATGAACATCTACATTTTGAAAGAGAATCACATGACCATTATTTGCATATTTATATTGGTTATTTATGTGCATATTGTCTAATACTTTACATTGTAGATAACCTGGCGTGTGGTGTCACACAAATGATCATGTTATCAGTCCCTTGTAGAGTATATGTAGAGGCTCACAACCTAGATAGTTTTGGACAAACCATTGGCATGGTTGTACTGTAATTTGGTATTGGTTTATCATGACCATTGAATTACACTAGTATATTTTGTGTGTATTGAGCAAGACCGATATAGAGGTGATTCAATTTATACTGACTATATAATTGAATCAAACCTCAGATATTATGGAGTACATGCTCTTAATCCCGATATAATAACGGACACATATACTTAATATTTATTTCTTTGATTTACCAATGGGCGAGATTTATTTGTTAAATCGATAGGCCTGGTAAGTTGGGAAATAATATTATTTACATGGTGTGTCGTTGATTATAGAAGGAAACCGTGTCCTCGTGAGTCAGGTTGATGATGTCCCCTTGAGTAGCTCCTAAAGCTCATCATGTTAAATCTTATAGGTGGACTTGTTCCGATATGATGATAAGGTTGAGTGATACTACTCATGGAGTTAGATATTAATTAATTAAATTGTTAGTAATTTAATTAATTAATGGACATTTGATATCATAAACACAGGGAGATTTTGTACTCATAATATGTGGAGCTCATACTTAAATATAGAGGTTGGTGAGGTAAATCAATGCTGATCCTCTAGTGGAATGGATCATCATTAATGGATCGGACATTGATCCATTAGGTGGCCAAGACCCAACTCCTCCTTATAGTTCCTATTGTAGCCTATAAATACCCTCATAAAGCCATCATGAAACATAACCTAAGCCTCTTATTCCTCTTCCTCTGTCTCTCTCTCTCCCCCTAGGGTTAGGGTTGGTCGGCGGCACGGAAGGAGGAAGAGAAGATTGGTTTCTTCTCTTCTCTCCTTTTCACTCCACTTGAGGCACGACACAAGGAAGAAGGGTTCCTCTTCTTCTTCTTGGCCGGATGCGAGCTTGAGTAGGTGAGGAAGTAGGCTGGCGGCAATAACCTTCATCCTCCCTTGGTGGTGCGGCGCCGCAAACCTTCAAGGAGGGTGGCCAACGGTAGCTTAAGGAGAGGGCTGTTTCTCCTTGCCTTTTCCTTGGGTCGGCAGCAGCAGTAGGTGGAGGAGAAGCCTCTTCCTTTGTGGTGTGATCCCGAGCAAGGAGAAGGAAAGGTATCCTTCCTTTGTGGTCGGCGGTAACAAGGACCTAGGGTTCTTGTTGGCTGGCGCAAGTAGGAAGGAAGAAGAGGTGCTTGGCTTTTGTTTAGTGGCTTCGTTTCATGGTGGATCATCACCCACACAACGTCCAAGAAGGGGATAGGTCATACAATAGAAGATTGTGAGGCAAAAAAGAGGTATATCTTCTTGTTTGGTTCCTTTCATTTGTATGTTCTTTAATTATGATTATGTTCATTATTTCATGTTATTTTATGTCATGGGCCCCGATGATAAACACAAAAACTAGTGATCCACTCATCGTCTATTCCATGGCTAATCGGTTGGACGAGTTTGATAGCTAGAACAATATGTTTGTTCAAGCGGTAACTCAAATCGGTTAGCACGATGATGAGTTGATTGTTTGGGAAATTGTTCACCATTCGGATTGAAAATTTTAATCCGGGGACATGGAGAGGTTTCACATGTTCAGCCAGGAATCCAACAGTACCCCCACCTCCAGGACACGACCCATGTCCCCCCCCTGTTGTGGCAATCGACCCTTAAATGATTGGAAGATCAAGGTTTTGATGTATGTGTGTGAATATGTTTAAGGTTAGAGTGTTATGTTATATTTGATGTGTGTGATTGAGTTTGCAGGACTTGGAGAATCACACATGGTCAACATATCCGAGGGACGAGAGCTGAGGGAGGAGAGCTCCAAAGGGACGCCGGGAAGTGGACTTCAATGGCACACGTGAAGGGTGGCATGGAGGCAACCCAAGGGAAGGCTTGCGTGCGCATCCGAGGGATGATAGCCAGAGGAAGAGGACTTCAAGAGGCAAGCCAAGGGAGCAAACCTGAAGGCACACGTGAAGGAGAAGGTTCGGAGTGGCTGGGACTAAGCTGAGAGGCAGGGCAGTCGACTGCCCCAGGGCCAGTCGACTGCCAAAACTCACAGAGAGTTTTCGGCCTCAGACCAGCAGTCGACTGGTATACCACAAAAACTAGCCGTTGTCTAGCAATTAATGCTAGGCCAGTCGACTGCCCTGGGGGTAGTCGACTGGTGCGGGGTTGGACAGACTGCGAGTTTGTCCTATTCTCCTATAAAAGGTGGACCTTTTTGCACGTGAGCGGTACGGTTCCGTACGACAACGAAGTGCTGCTCGTCTGAAAAGTGTTCTCTACTTCCTCTCTCTTATTCTACTATATTCTGTAAAGAGGAAGATCACCACTGTAAAAGCTTCTCCACCTGAAGGAGATTTTTCGATAGTGGAAGTGGTGTACGGCGCGGATCCTTGGATTAGTCACCCATCTGGGTGGATACCAAGTAAATGTTTGGTTGTTAGCATTGTTCATATTTATTTTGCATATTATTGTTTCCGCTACGCTAACGACTTTGTAGAGAAACGACCGAAAAAGTGCTATTCACCCCCTCTAGCACGACGAAGCGATCCTTCAGTTGGTATCAGAGCCGGTTCGTTTCGGAAGAACTAACCGTCAACCGGAGTAAGTAAAATGGTGTTTCAAGACGGATACTCCACTGCACGACCACCCTTCTTCGACGGGAATGACTTCGCGTATTGGAAATGTAAGATGCAATATTACCTTATGAACGATATTGAGAATTTGATTAGTATTGCAGATGGTTTTGAGGCACCCGTCGATGAAAGAGGGGAACCGACTCCGATGAGATTCTGGTCGAAGGAGGTAATGAAGAGGGCGCAGTCCAATGCCAAGCCACCACCACACTGCAGTGCGGGCTATTAAAGGAGCAACTGAACAAGGTGGGGCCGTTCAAGAGCGCCAAGGAATTGTGGGACAAGTTGGTGGAATGAACGAAGGGGCAAACGAGTCCAGAAGTGCAAAGAAGGACTTGCTCGTTGCCCAACTCCAATCCTTATCCATGAAGAGCAACGAGACTGTTAGCCAGCTAATGGAAGGGTGAAGGAGGTAATCAATGAGCGCCACGTGATTGGAGAAAGATCGAGAACCAGGATATCGTCAGGTATGTTCTACAAGCCTTCCCAAGAACCACCTTGTGGGCATCCATGGTTGATGCTTACAAGGTATTAAGGGATTTGTCCATTGTAAAATTAGATGACTTATTCTGTGAATTTGAACTACACGAGCAAGCTAACGTCTCGGCCAAAGAGAAGGGTATTGCTTTTATTGCAGAAAAGGAGAAGAAGAAGAGGAAGGAGAAGAAGAAGGTGGTCTACTCCTCCTCATCAGATTCAGAGGAATCCAGCGCCTTCATGGATAGCGACCAGGAGGCATTCATGGTAAGAAACATGCGTAAGGCTTTCAAAAATTTTTCTAACAAATCATATGCTAGGAAAGGGTTCAAAGGCAAGGGTAAGGCCAAGGACATTATATGCTACAACTGCCACCAAGAGGGACACATGAAGAACAAGTGCCCTCAGCTAAAGAGAAGAGATGACAAGAAGGAGGAGAAGAAGAAAGGTGACAAGAAGAAGTCAAAGGGAAAGGAGAAGGGTGCCACCAACCTCAAGGCAACCTGGGATGATCCATCATCCTCAGAGGAAGAAGAAGAGCAAGTTTCCCATTTTGCTCTTATGGCACAGGATCACTCAGACTCATTAGATGATGAAAGAAGTTCAAGCAGTGATGAGAGCAACTCCTCCTCTTCATCATCTGAGTCAGAAGCTTCGGTAAGTGAGGTATACCACTTACCCTCCTCTACTTTAGTCAAGATCATTTCTAGCTCTAACATGGACTTAGCTAAAGTTAGAAGTAAGATTAAAGATCTAAAAGAAAAGATTGCCATGCTTAGAGTAAAATCTACCTGTAACGCCCCAAATTTCCCTCTAGAACGATGTAATAATTGAACATGTGGCCAAAATAAAATTATCAATTTTAAGGGGGAAATTTCGAATAAAGAAGATATTAAGCACCTTCTTGATATATGGTGAATGTGTGTGATAATTATGTTTATATGCTACATTAATATTATGCTTGACATCATACACATGAATGAATGAATAATGATATAAATATGCATGTGTATGAACTAAATGAGTAGCATTCTCTTGTTGGGCTTTGGTTACATGGGCTGAAGAAAATAAAAAGGAAAAGAAAGCAAAAAGAAAAGGAGGTGCCAAGGATTGAACCTTAGACCTCAAAGGAAAGCAAAGCCTTAAGAATATTCATGTAACCAATTCACCTAGCAAGGGAGTGCTATTAGAAGAGGATGGGAAATTGTAGATAAGTGGGAAAGAAGATGAAGAGACACAAAAAATTGAAGAGACACCATTAGAGAGGTGCTTGCCTCTTTACTCACCATAAAAGGCCATGAAGAGGAGGAAATGCCTAAGGCATTTCGACCAAGAAACCCCCACCCCCTTTTCTCTCCACCAAACTCTTCCCCTTCCTCCTCTTCCTCACCGAAATCCTTGTGGCCCTTGCTACCATTTTCAAGTCATTCACCTCCTAGAGAAAACCGGACCAAAAGAAGAGAAGAACAAGAGGAGTGCTAGAGTTTAAGAGGTCTTTTCTTCTCCAAAATTTGGAGATCTTTTGGGAACATAAGCACAAGTGGTAAGACTCCCTCACCTACAACATAATGGCTATTTTATGTGTTTTTATGATTTTTATGTTTGCTTGTGATGTTGGGTGAAAGAGAATGGAAGAAAACCTTGAGAGAAGTTTCGGCCATAAAGGGGTACCCCCTTTTTCTATGTCCAAAAACTTAAAGGAAGAGTTCATGAAATTGTTACTACCTTTTTGTAATGAATATATGATGGATACATGGTGTTTGAATGCTCTCCATGATGTAAAGGACTTGGAAGAATTCGGCCAAGTCATGAA
This sequence comes from Boesenbergia rotunda, assembly GCA_024364735.1. Taxonomy (NCBI): domain Eukaryota; kingdom Viridiplantae; phylum Streptophyta; class Magnoliopsida; order Zingiberales; family Zingiberaceae; genus Boesenbergia; species Boesenbergia rotunda. The sequence goes on along the minus strand of JAGFNQ010002553.1, from coordinate 307,490 downwards.
ATGGATAAATGTTGATGCATGAAGTAGGCTATTGTTCTAATGATTGTTTCCTTGCTATATAAATGTTTTAGGCCAAGAAATTTTGTGGAATCTATGCTAAGGGACCCCTGTAATATTCGGCCAAGGGACCTTAAATTATGCCTTAAAACAGATTTTTATAGACCTTAATGAAGTTATAGTTAAATCAAGTGATATGCATGTGATTGGGTGTTTTATTTCATGATGGAAATAATTTATACCTTAGGGTCAGTACCTTATCTAAGTTGTTTGAGCCTAAACTCATGCTCCATTCTATATATTGATGTTTAGAAAAATGTTACATGTACCCATATGTATGATAATCCAAGTAGAACTCTAGATCATACACCTAAACTAGTGTTTGGTGAAATACAAACTACTTTTACACTTGTGAATGAATTCTTATGAAAAATATGATTTTATTCCCATGTTATGTGAATGATTATGCTATGAAATCCCTACTGTGAGTTTCGACAAATTACAAGAATAAGGGTTAAGAATAGGTTCGAGTACAAAGCATGCCCCTAAACTAGTGTTTAATGAAGCCTAGACTACCTTTATGCTTGTATATGACCTTAATGGTAAAATATGTTTTTGTTTACATGTTATATGAACTTTTATGCCATGTTATCTAGCTGTAGATTTCGGACAAATACTGGGATAAGGGTTAAAAATAAGCTCAAGCACAAAACATGCACCTAAACTAGTGTTCAATGAAGCCTAGACTACCCTTGTGCTTGTATATGATCCCATGTGTAACGTATGTTTTTATTTCCATGATTATATGACTTTTATACTATGTTATCCATTCTGTGAATTTTGGCCAATTACTAGAATAAAGGCTAAGAATAAGTTCAAGTACAATTCATGCACCTAAACTAGTGTTTAGTGAAGTCTAGACTACCAGTGTACTTGTAAATGACCTCTTATGTAATGTATGCCTTTATTCCAATGTTATGTGGGTTTTATGCTATGATATCCTTGCTATGGCATTTCGGCCAGCATGTATTAAGATGGGAAAAGAAAGATTAAACCAACATATTGCCTTGATTAAGATAAGTATGTTATATGTATGATGTATTGATGAAACTAGCATGATGGTTGCTTCACTTACATGTGTTAAAAGAATGGTCCTTCCATGTCTTGCTATTTATGCTAATGATTATGCCATGAAAGTATGCCTATGTTTATGAATGATTGAATGCCTATAGTACATGCAATATGAAAGAAAGAAAGAAAAGGAAAGAATGCATGTTCTATATATGAAAGTATGCTTATGATTATGAATGATTGAATGTCTATAGTACATGCAATATGAAAGAAAGAAAGAAAGGATTGCATGTTCTATATGAAAGAAAGAAAGAAAAGAAAAGAAAAGAATGCATGTATGTATTTTACTTTAAAGATTGGCTTGTACCGGATCTTGAAAAGATCCACGGTTCCGGACTACCGATGATGATGTCCCTAGGCTGAAAGATAGTAAGCCTAGAATGTAGACCCCTGTAGGTCGGGATTAGCTACCTCGCATCCTACATAGGGGTATGCGCGCAAAAGAAAGAATGGGTACAAAGCCGGGGACCCCAAAGCAGATGATGTATATGATTTTAAAGTATTATTTACTATGTTTTCCAAAGAGCATCCTAATGTTTTGAAATGCACATGTTCTATGTGTATATGTCTTCATGTATCTTATGTGCCTTATGAATCATATGCTATCCATGAAATGTTATATGTTTTAAAATGCATGCGACGTACGGATTTAGTGAGTAGGAAAGAGCTTACTAAGTTTTATACTTATAGTTTGTTGCTTATGTTGCAGATCAACATAGAAATTTCTGAGGAATGGATAGCTGCAGGAAGGCCTAATGTGTGTGGTGGTGACTTGACTGATCGATCCACTTTAATATCATCTATAGACTTAGTTCTTATTTCTAATAAGACATATGTTGCTACTTTATGCATGATACTTGCTAGTTCTTTTGGAGGTTATTTAAGTATGGATGCTATTAGATGTCATATGATGTTATTACTTCCTTATCGTTGCATATGCTTTTAGTTGTGTTTCATTTCCACTGCAATGTTAGATTCATATGCAATGATATAAGTAAGTAAGAAAAAAAAAGGTTAAAGGTAACGCGCCGCCTAACGGTAAGGGGTGGGCGTTATACTACCAAACTTGAAGAATTGCATGCTAGTTTTATTACATCATATGCTTCATATCTTGAAACTGAAAATAGGGAACTAAGGAAAAAGGTAGATGACCTCACAAAGGCCCTTAGGAAATTCCAAGTAGGATCTAGCAACCTAGATATGATAATCAACAGTCAAAGGGCAGTTTATAACAAGACCGGTTTGGGATATAGGTCGAAGACAAGGGAAGTGTCCTTTGTCTCACTCACCGGTAGGAATGGTGCATCTAGGAGACAAGGGGTTAAGGGAAACACCAAGAGGGCATGGGTACCTAGGTGATTTCTAAATGATGCTTATTGATCAAAGATTTGGGTACCAAAAGAGTATATTTTTTATGTTGTATAGGTAAAGGTGAAGGAGGCCTCAACTATGTGGATAGTAGATAGTGGATGCTCAAGACACATGACCGGAGATGTGAGCAAGTTCACTACTATTAGCTACTTAAGAGAAGGGACGGTCTCCTTTGGAAATAGTGAAAAATTGAGAATCATTGGTAGGGGCACCATTGAGGTATCTCCCACAATTTCTATACATAAGGTACTCCTAATTAAAGATATGAAGTTTAACCTACTTAGTGTAAGTCAGTTATGTGATGCAGGCTTTAGAGTTAAATTTCATGCTATAAAGTGCATAATTAAACATAATGAATCAAATAATGTCATATTAGAAGGGTATAGAGAGGCAAACTTATACTATCTTGATCTTGCATATGCTACTAACAATGTTGCTAAGTGTCTCATGTCTAAAGAAGAAGAAGGGTGGTTGTGGCATTGGAGACTTGGACATGTCAACATGAGAAGCATGCAAGAGTGGCCAAGGAAGAGTTGGTGAAGGGGCTACTAATGATCAAGTATAAGAAGACCAAATTGTGTGATGCATGCCAAGAGGGTAAGCAATCAAAATCATCACACAAAGTAAAACCCTAACCACTACTACTTTACCATTAGAGCTCTTGCATATTGATTTATTTGATTGCCATAGTACTCCCTCACTTGTAGGGAGTAAATATTGTCTAGTGATAGTAGATGATTTTTCTAGGTTTACATGAGTTTACTTTATGAAACATAAGGACGATACCCTAGAAATTTTTATAGGATTTAGCAAAAATGTAGAAAATGAAAAACATCTCAAAATAAACCGAATTAGGAGAGACCACGGTGAGGAGTTCCAAAATTTAAGTTTCACACAATTTTGTGTCGAAAATGGATACAAGCATGAATTTTCATGCCCAAGGACTCCTCAACAAAATATGGTAGTTGAGAGGAGAAACCGAGCTCTACAAGAAGCTGCTAGGACTATGCTTAATGCATATTCCCTTCTTAGCTACTTTTGGGCCGAAGCGGTTAACACCGCTTGTTACATTCAAAACCGGGTGTTGGTACATAGGTTCCTAGGAAAAACACCCTTTGAATTATGGAATGGGAGATTACCACATGTCCATTACTTTAGGGTCTTCGAATGTAAAGTGTATATCTTAAATACCAAAGATAACCTAAGGAAGTCTGAATCAAATACCGATGAAGGAATTCTAGTTGGGTACACATCCACCAGTAGGGATTATAGAGTTTACAACAAGAGGACAAAAGTGATTGAGGAGTCCTCAAATGTCAAGTTTGATGAAACAACAAATACCTACCCTAGAAAAGCCTCAATTGATAAGGATATAGAAGAGGTCCAACCCCTTGCCCAAAGAATCCAAGACCTATATTTGGAGGGCAACGATCTAGCGGGAGTAAGAAGCACCCTGGAGGAAGAGGAAGAAGTAGTAAATGAACCCACAACTTCTAGGCCCTTGAGATATCACCACGATCACCCTATTGACCAAATAGTAGGTGATGTAACTCAAGGAGTAAGGACTAGGTCCTATTTTAGGGATCAAACTAGTCAAATAGCTCTAATCTCTCAATTATAACCCAAGTCCATTGATGAAGCATTAGGAGATGTTGATTGGGTCTTAGCCATGCAAGAAGAGCTAAATCAATTTGAGAGAAGTGAGGTTTGGGAGTTGGTTCCTAGGCCCAATGATTGCACCATTGTAACCACAAGATGGGTCTTTAGGAACAAACTAGATGACCAAGGCAAAATCACTAGGAACAAGGCTAGATTGGTTGCTAGGGGGTTTAACCAAGTTGAGGGATTAGATTATGATGAGACTTATGCCCCCGTAGCTAGATTAGAATCTATTAGAATCCTACTAGCCTATGCCGCTCACATGGGTTTCACACTTCACCAAATGGATGTGAAGTCGACATTCCTTAATGGGATCATTAAGGAAGAGGTTTATGTAGAACAACCCCCCGGGTTTGAGGACCCTAATTATCCAAGACACGTTTACAAATTAAGAAAAGCCTTATATGGATTAAAACAAGCTCCCTGCGCTTGGTATAAAAGGCCTTCTTCATTTCTAGTGTCTAAGGGGTTTAGGAGAGGAACAATTGACCCTACTTTATTCCTAAAATCTATGGATAAGGAGATATTTGTTGCCCAAGTCTATGTAGACGATATCATTTTCGGGTCAACAAATAATGACTTCTTACAAAAATTCATCAAGTGTATGGAAGATGAATTTGAGATGAGTCTTGTAGGAGAGCTAATCTTCTTTTTAGGACTTTAGGTTAAGCAAACTAATGAAGGTACACATGTCTTTCAAACCAAATATGCTAAGGAAATGTTAAAGAAATTTGGTTTAGAAAATGCTAAGGTAACATCTACACCCATAGGAACCAATGTGAAAATGGATAGTGACCTTGAAGGGAAAATGGTGGACTCTAAACAATATAGGAGCATGATTGGTCGCTTACTATACCTAACCGCTAGTAGATCCGATATACTCTTTGCGGTAAGTATGTGTGCAAGGTACCAATCTTGTGCCAAAGAGTCCCATTTGGTTGTACTTAAGAGGATCTTAAGGCATGTCATGATGGATCGTCATGGCGTGCTAGAGGGGGGGGGGTCAATGGCACATCTTCGATTTCGATCTCTAAAATTGTCGTTAGCGCAGCGGAACAATAATATGCAAAAGAAATAGAGTACAATGCTAACAACAAGAGTTACTTGGTATCCACCCAGATGGGTGACTAATCCAAGGATCCACGCCGCGAGCACCACTTTCACTATGAAAACCTCCTTCAAGTGGAGAAACCTTTACAGTCTTGATCTTCCTCTTTACAGAATGCAGTAATATGAGAGAGGAAGTAGAAGACACTCTTAAGACGAGCAGCACTTCGACACTGTACGAAACCGTACCGCTCACGTGCAAAAAGGTGCTCCTTTAATAGGCGAACAGGACAAACTCACAGTCTGTCCAGCCCCGCACCAGTCGACTACCCCATGGGCAGTCGACTGGTCTAGCATTAATTGCTAGCCAACGGCTAGTTTTCGGAGTATACCAGTCGACTGCCCCAAGGGCAGTCGATTCGTCCGAGGCCAAAAACTCTATGTGAGGGGGCAGTCGACTGCCCTGCCTCTCAGCTTAGTTCCAGCCACTCCGGACCTTCTCCTTCACGTATGCCTTCAGGTCTGCTCCCTTGGCTTGCCTTTTGAAGTCCTCTTCCTCTAGTTATCGTCCCTCGGATGCGCACGCAAGCATTCCCTTGGCTTGCCTCCATGCCACCCTTCACGTGTGCCCTTGAAGTCCACTTCCCGGCTTGCCCTTGGAGCTCTCCTCCCTCGGCTCTCGTCCCTCGGATATGTCCACCATGTGTGATTCTCCATGTCCAGCAAACTCAATCACACACATCAAATACAACATAACACTCTAACCTTAAACATATAAGGTTCGATTGCCTCAACATGTCAAAGGTACCCTCAATGTCAAACTTTGGTATCCTAGAACCCCTAGTGTTGATCTTATTGGATACACTGACTCGGACTATTCGGGTTGTAAGCTAGATAGGAAGAGTACTAGTGGAGGGTGTCAATTTCTTAGATCTTCCTTAGTTAGTTGGAGTAGTAGGAAACAACCATGCGTTGCCCTATCAACAACGGAGGCGAAATATGTGGCAATGGGTGGGTGTGTTTCCCAACTCCTTTGGATCATGCACACCTTAGAAGATTATGAGTTACACTATACCAAGGTCAAAGTCTTGTGTGATAATGTAAGTACAATCAACTTGACCAAAAATCCGATTCACCACTCTAGGACAAAACACATTGAAGTGAAACATCACTTCATTAGTGACCATGTGGCAAGGGGAGACATAGAACTACACTATATTGAATCAAAGTCGAACCTAGCCGACATCTTTACCAAGCCTCTTCCCGAATCGGAGTTTACATCCTTATGAAGAGGTCTTGGAATGTGTTTTGTGGAAGTGTTGGATGAACTTTGAGATATTAGATTTGAAAAAGGGTGCTTGATCCATTAGGGTGATACATTTGGCTCACTTGTGCTTGTGGCACATTGTTGACCCATTAGAAGTATCAACATATAAAATTTAGAGCAACTATGGGGAAGGCAAGTATTTAATCAATGGACACTTTGCCCAAAGATCATAGTTGGACATTTTAAACTTTTGAAAATCATTTCATGCTTTATGTAATTTTCCATGCTTTTGAAAGCTATATGATTGCAAAATTAGATTGTAAGTTTGGTACAAAACTTAGTGATTTTCAAAGATTTTTGATTTTTATCAAAAGTCATACATGTTTGAAATTTTATATGGACTAATATTTTTTCTTGATAGAGTATATCATTTCAAACATGTCTATAAAATTTTACAATTTTTGAAATTTTTTGGATTTTTCTGGAAGTTTCTGAAATTTGACAGAAAAGCTGAAAACTGACTGATAGCGTATCAGTCGACTACCCCATGGGCAGTCGACTGGCACGCTTGTTTTCAGATTCTGAGACTTTCTTTCAGAAATCCAACTTTCTTTCATTTGATGTCATAGGGTTGGGTTGCTTGGGGCAATCATTTTGATGGTGTCAAAGGGGGAGAATGGGTGGTTTAAGTTAGAATTTTGACTTGAAATGGATGGTTTAAGGTATTTTGTCTAACTTAGACCTTGGATGATTAAAAATGGGGAGATGACATGAATTAAGGGGGAGGTTACCTCTTAGGATTTAATATGTCTTACATTTTAATGATGTTTAGTGTTAAGTGGAAACTTAAGTTGGATTATGATTAGAATTGAAAATTGCGAGAAGACATGGATTAAGGGGGAGGTTACCTCCTAGGTGTGTTATGTCTTATGTTTTCAATTACTATCTATTGCTATTGCTATTGTTGGCTGTTATTTATCTCTAAACTTAAACATATTGCCACACATCAAAAAGGGGGAGATTGTTGAGGCAATCGGCCCTTAAATGATTGGAAGATCATGGTTTTGATGTGTGTGTGTGAATATGATTAAGGTTAAAGTGTTATGATGTATTTGATGTGTGTGATTGAGTTTGCAGGACTTGGAGAATCACACATGGTGAACATATCCGAGGGACGTGAGCCGAGGGAGGAGTGCTCCAAAGGGAAGCCGGGAAGTGGACTTCAAGGGCACACGTGAAGGGTGGCATGGAGGCAAGCCAAGGGAAGGCTTGCGTGCGCATCCGAGGGACGATAGCCAGAGGAAGAGGACTTTAAGAGGCAAGCCAAGGGAGCAGACTTGAAGGCACACGTGAAGGAGAAGGTTCGGAGTGGCTAGGACTAAGCTGAGAGGCAGGCCAGTCGACTGCCCTAGGGCCAGTCGACTGCCAAACTCACAGAGAGTTTTCAGCCTCGGACCAGTCGACTGGTATACCCCGAAATCTAGCCGTTGGCTAGTAATTAATGCTAGGCCAGTCGACTGCCTTGGGGGCAGTCGACTGGTGCTAGGCTGGAAAGACTGCGAGTTTGTCCTGTTCTCCTATAAAAGGAGGACCTTTTTGCACGTGAGTGGTACGGTTCCGTACGACAACGAAGTGCTGCTCATCTGAAAAGTGTTCTCTACTTCCTCTCTCTTATTCTACTATATTCTGTAAAGAGGAAGATCACCATTGTAAAGGTTTCTCTACCTGAAAGAGATTTTTCGATAGTGAAAGTGGTGTACGGCGCAGATCCTTGGATTGGTCACCCATCTGGGTGGATACCAAGTAAACGTTTGGTTGTTAGCATTGTTCATATTTACTTTGCATATTATTATTTCCGATGCGCTAACGACTTTGTAGAGAAATGACCGAAAAAGTGCTATTCACCCCCTCCCCTAGCACGCCGAAGCGATCCATCACCCCCCAGCCTACTCTCCTTCTTCCAAGATAACCAATCCTCCAACTCCTCTTCCAAGAAACCTAAATCCCTCTAACAAAGAGCTTAAACCTCCACTTTAAACCTAGATCTACCCTCTCTAAAGGTAGATCTAACTCTTCTTCTTCCCAAAGAAAACCCTCTCAAACTCTCCCCCTCTCCTAAGAGCATCATCCACCTCTTCAACTCTCCCAAGAAATCTCTTCTCCTCCCTCAACTTTCTTCCTCTTAGAGATTTCCCTCTCCATAATCAAGATCTAGCCTTTCTAAATCTAGATATAATCTTCAACCACAACCCTCTCCCCTATTAGGATGTATACTAAAAGCCTAGCTTTTGTATAGACATCTACATTTTGAATGAGAATCACATGATAAGTGTTTGCATATTTATATTGGTTATTAATGTTCATATTGTCTGATACTTTACATTGTAGATAACATTGTGTGTGGTGCCACAAAGTGTGGGACTGGTGTCGTCGATAGAGTGGGGGGGGTGAATATCGACCGTAAAAACTTCGCAGAAATTATCTTTCGTACACTTTCAAGATTCGTTCTAATCAACGAGTTAGTAGCACAGCGGAAAATAAAAAGAAATGAAAAATGAAAGATAGATTGCACACGGGATTTTTACTTGGTTCCCAATCCCCCAAGGTCAGTACATCCAAGGCCTAAGCACGGGAACGCCCGTCCACTAATGGTCTCCTTTCTGGACATTCCGGAGGCGGAGAAACCCGTCTTACAGTGCAAGATTTATAATCACAAAGGTAGATAAATTGAAATGCCGAATGTAAATTCAAACCGAGCAAAAAGAATTGAAGACTCGGCCGATCTGGACCTCCGAAGTGCCGCACACTTCCTCCTGGAGCCTCCTGGTCGTAGAGCTTCATCGTTAGCACTTTGTTGTCACTTGGGAAACTTAGAATGGTTTAGGAAGTTGTGTTTTGAGCTGAGGGGTTGAAACCCCTTTTATAGACTTCATTGGGGCGCCTGTGTTGAAGGGGGCACCTCATACAGCTTGGTCAAAGCTTATCTCCGCGCCGAACTCGCAGCAGCCGATAAGGCTCTTGACCAGGGCGCCCTGGACCTTTAGGCACCTCATTGATCACAAGCGCTTGCTTCAATGAGGCGCCTGGGACAATTAGGGCGCCTCCTTCAATGGGGGCGCCCAGGAGCCCTTTTTCAGCCTTGTTTGTTTGCCTGCTTTGTCTTCAATTTTAGGTACCTGCAAGATACATAAATACAAGGCAAATACACATACAATCTTAGCCTTAACGAAATGGTTCTGACTTTGAATTTCTGTGAAACCCTAGGTCGAACCGACGCCTTATGTTCCCACCCCCGGGAATGCGCCTTCAACCTACTCCTCTCTGGAGACGGTTGCCACCCAGTCCATTTGGGTGGACTTTTGCCAAGCTTCACTCACCAGGACTTTTGCCCAATCCTACGCCTAGGACTTAGTGTCTAACTTCACTCAGCAGGACTTTTGCCCAGCTTCACTCACCAGGTCTTAGTGCCCAACTTCACTCACCATGACTTAATGCCAATTCCTCGAACCAGGTCTTCGGTGCCCAACCCTCGGCCATGACTTAGTGCCCAATTCCACGGACTAGGACTTAGTGCCCAACCCTCGGTCAGGTCTTAGGTGCCCAACCCTCGGCCAGGACTTAGTGCCTAGGATAACTAGGACTTTGGTTCACTTTGGTCCAGTTTTCTTCACTACCCTTCCCTTGTTCAATGTATCACTGACTTAAGCATATTGTCAAACATTGAAACACTTAGAGGAGGACATCACCGATGCATCTTGCACCAACAATCTCCCCCTTTTTGATGTTTGATAATATCTTAAGTTAGATTGGTTGAAGGGGCTAAATTTTAACTCTTGGGATCAAATGAAAAAAATGATCTAAGTTTTGAAAATACATTTTGATCCTATGGGGGAAAATAGAAAAAATTTCTAACTTAAGTTCACTCTCCGTCTTTTTCAAAAAGCATTTTGATTTCATGTTTCTCTCCCACTTTTTGAAAAAACATTTTGATTTCATTTAGATCCTTTGGAAAAAATATTTTTTCTAACTTAAGCTTAGTCTCCCCCTTTGTCATACATCAAAAACCAACAAAAATACTTGCACCAACAATGAAAAATTTTCCTTTTGAAAGGACTTAGTATAAATCTTTGAAATCATAGCAAAGAGATAGTTAGAAAATAATTGCACCAAAAGATTACACTTTAAAAAATATTGTGCAAATCTAAAAAATATTTTGAACATTCAGCAAATGTTTTGAATTCAGAGAGTTTTCACATAGAAAAAAATTGCCTTGGAAAAGATTTTCAAAAAGAATTGCATACCTAAATGATTTTTTTATGCACTTTTCAAAAGTATTTCACTTAGAGATTTTTGCATTTTAAAAGAATACTTTGAAAAAGCTTGTACTTTGAAAGATATTGAGCTTGAAAAATGTAGGTACTTTTGAAAAGTATATTGAGCTTTTTGAAAGATGCAAGTATTTTTAAAATATATTGAGCCTTTTGAAAAATATAAGTACTTTTGAAAAATGTGTACTTAAAAAATATGTACTTGAAAGATATAAGTATTTTTGAAACATCTTATGCATCTTTGAGAAATATAAGTATTTTTGAAAAATATGTATTTTGCAAAATATTATACACTTTTGAAAACACAAGTAGCTTTGAAAGATATTATGCATTTTTGGAAAATATAAGTAGCTTTGAAAGATATTATGCAATTTTGAAGGATATTTGAAAACATAATATTTTGCTTGATTTGGTTTCCTTTCCAGCCTGACACAATCCTAAGAAACCTTGTTAACTACAAGGATATTCCCTATGTGTCCCGGAAATTCTTCAAACTCAAGTAAATATTATTTTCCAAAGGAATTTTATAAACAAAACAAAATTTTTTTTTGAAAGTGATAGTATCATATTTTCATAAAAATAAAAGATGACAAAAGAAATTCCTTATGTTTTCAAAAAGGATTTAAAATATAGTGCATGCAAACAAATTTTGTTATTAAATGATTCTTTTATAATTTGACCTCCCCCTAAACTTGACCCAGTCCTAGGAAGCTTGTTGACTACAAGTACTCTTCCTCTGAGTCTTAAGGTTTGATTCAAATTACAAGAACTATCTAATAATTTAAAAAAAAAACTATTTGTTCAAAATAACTTCTTTTTGATTTAGACTCCCCATAAATTTGACACATCCTAGGAGTCCTTTTGGATAATGAAGTACACCTCCTCTGTGTCTCTAGGATTTATCAAAATCAAAAGAATGAATGACATTTTGAGTGTAGTGATTCTCATGGAGACAATTTTTGAAGCATAAGGCTTTTCGAAAACATAAGCGACAGTGATTAAAGCACAGTTTTCGAAAAATATTTTTGAAAGATAGTGATATTTAAAGCAGAGTTTTGAAAAACATTTTAGAAAGATTAAAAAAGAATAAAACACTCCCCCTGTATCCAACACCGTTTGACTCTATCTAAGTACCTTAAGGGACTTTAGTGTTGACCTAAGGGCTTATGTCTAATTGTGTAGGTCAAACAATTTTCAAAATGATATAATTTTGAAAATGTATAATATAGATAAGCACTCAAACAAGCATGAAATCCATAAAAATATTATTATGTTAAAGCACTATTTTAAAAATAAATTTTTAGAAAAATATTCTAAGAAATTTGAAAAACATTCTTGAAAATCATTTTTCAATTTATTAGTCCTTAACATCTCACCTATTCTAGATGTCTCAACACAGCAAGTATGGTTGCCTTATGGGTGCATTATGAGATGCTTGAATCATTTTTCTTAATTTATTGTTAAATCTAGATTTAATTGAAACTTATGTTAGATATAAATTTATCAAATAGTAAAGTGAAATTGATTTTCGGTAATCGTCTTCCAGGTCTTGGCGAGGCACAGAGTCCTTCTTTGGTCGTAGCCTTATTGGAACAACAACCCTTTTCTTGACAAAGTCTTTTATCGAAAATTCATTTTCAAACTACTTCTTGAAAAAGTTTGGTCTAACTAATTTAAATTTTGGATCGGTAGCTTCGGCTAGTTCCATCAGACTAAACAGACCATGTAGGGTACACCTTACCTTACTTGACCTTATTAGAAGGGCTTCCCTAACGTACTATCATCTCACCTCCACCTAATACTAGGTTGTTCGAGTTTCAACTAGCCTTTTTCCTATAACCGTTCTAAATCATGCATAAAGTTAAACATGAAAGACATGACATTAAAAAATAGCAAATGCATGTCATGGCAGTTATGCATAAGTCAAACAAGTCAAAATATTTTACTTAAGTTTCTAATAATGTATCAAATTCCCGATTTGATACATGTCGTGTGAACCCGCGAATATGCCAACCCACTTTGACATATTTGTTGTTATTTAGTTAGGGGTTTTAGTTGGGTAGGATTTTATTTGGTTATAGTTTAAGTTATTTAAGAATTAATTGGATTTAAGGTTAATTAATTAAGATTCAGTTGAAGTTAAATTAATTAAGAATTAATTAATTGAAGTTGAATTAATTAAGATTTAATTGAAGTTAAATTAATTATGGATTAATTAACGTTGAATTAATTAAGATTTAATTCAAGTTAAATTAATTAAGAATTAATTGATGTTGAATTAATTAATATTTAATTGAAATTAAATTAATTAAGAATTAATTGATGTTGAATTAATTAAGATTTAATTGAAGTTAAATTAATTAAGAATAAATTGACATTGAATTAATTAAGAATTAATTGAAGTTAAATTAATTATGAATTATTTGATGTTGAATTAATTAAGATTTAATTGAAATTAAATTAACTAAAAATTAATTGATGTAGTATTACTTAAAATTTAATTGAATTAGTTTAATTAAGAATTAATTAAGGTTGAATTAAAGATTAATTAAGGTTGAAAAAGATTAATTAATGGTTGAAATAAGTAATGATTAATTAAGGTTGAAATGATTAATTAATAGTTGTGGGTTTAATTTCGTCATTTCCATTATTTCAAAAATTTCTGACTCATCTACTATTTCTTTTTCATTTAATTTTTTAAGTTTTTCTAACAATTCTGTTTTGTTTGAATTTTTGTAAAATTTATTAACTCAAGCCTTAATCCTAGAAAATTCATTTTTCTCCTCATCCTCATCATCAAAATCACATCCTTCTATATCTTCATAGTAGGTGGAGTAATTTGGGCTACTAGTTAATATTTCAGGATTATCCAAGAGATTAAGAATTAAATGATTATCCAATGATATTTTAATTTCAATATCCTCAATGTTATCTTATCTCTAATATCCTCTAGAATATTTTCAACAAAATCATTCTTATCCTCAGAAATAACTTCAATATTTTTTGGATTAATCTCAAAATATTCAGAAATAATTTCAGAATTATCATTAACATTTTCAGATTTAAATTCAAAATTAATTTTAGCATTATCCGTAAAATTATCAGAATTAATTTTAACATTATTAGTAAAATTATCAAAATTAATTTTAGCATTTTCAGAAAAATTATCAAAATTAATTTTAGCTCTTTCTATTCTCCTTCATCTTCTTCTTCCTTCTTTAGGTGGCCAACGGCAACAACCCTAGATGTTAGGGTTTTTTGGCGCAAGTGGAAGAGGAGAAGAGGACGCCTTGGTGATTTTATTTCTTAGAAGATTGTCGCCCACACGATGTCCAAGAAGGGGTTGGATCATACAATAGAAGATCGCAAGGTAAACAAGAAGGTATAATTCTTGTTTGGTTCCTTTTGATCTTGTTTGTTTAATTATCAGTTCATGTTAATTATTGTTTAATTAGTTATGACAATTAATTGTCATTGACCCCGATGATAAACACAAAAATTGCCGATCCACTCATCGTCTATTCTGTGGCTAATCGGTTGGACGAGTTTGATTGCTAGAACAATATGTTTGTTCAACCGGTCGCTCGAATCAGTTAGCACGATGATGAGTCGGTTGTTTGGGAAATTGTTCTCCATTCGGATTGAAAAATTTTAATCCGGTACATGGAGAGGTTTCCCATGCACAACCAGGAATCCATCAATTGGTATCAAAGCCAATGGTTTCCGGTCTTGTGTGTTTTGGATTCGGTTACATTTTCTACACTTATCGTATATTATATTATGCCGGATAATAGTAGGATGTGCGTAGGCTAACTCTTTGGTTATAGGTACGAGATCCGATGATTATGGCTTAATATGTATGTGATTGTGTGTGCATGTGTGTAATTTTATTTGAATCCTCGGGGTTGATGAGGCTAAATTTACTATTTAATTTTATAATTAAATACGGCATTATTTAGCAGCGCATTTTGATTTACTTTCGATCCAGACTTATTGTACACTCCTTCGTGGAGTATAGGATTGATGGATATAAATTAAAAAAGCTTTTTATCTCGGCTCGGAGCTCCTTAATGGATGAGGCTTGCCCATGGTGATTGGAGGAGGAGACAAGGTGGTGACTTGACTGGAGGCATATTGGAGAATAAAAACCATAATAGTTGGAAAATTAAATTTTCTTATTTATTGCTTTTTGTTTATATGCATGTTGTGTCTGCTTGAAAATCCTCAATTCTAAATTACTAAGTGGGAGAGGGACTCTAAGAGTCCCATGACCTCTATTACAAATTTGACATGTGATGTGAGCAAGCTTGCGCGTTGGCTCTGAGTGCCTTCCTCCATATCCAATGCATTTGTTTCACGATCACTAGGTAAAACATGACTATAGGAAGTTATTTAAGAGCGTGTGATTTTCCCCATCGGACGACACATAATTGTAGATAATTACCTTAGTATTGTGTAATGGTGAACACTTTGATGCAATTAATAGTATCCTCCCCTTCGGAGTCACTACTATTATTTGTAGGGATGAAGAGGAATCAACTATTAATTTTATTTGTCAAAAAGATAGGTTGACAAGATAATAAAATTAATGGGTAAAACCTCCTATTACAAATATAGAATTCGTATATGTTCACACTATCGTGGCATACAATATTCTCGGTGTTTTAAGGTGTTAGTTGATTTTAAAATTTATTGCTTGAGGAATCAATAATTTTTGAAATCTAATGTTATGATAATTGTGATTCTCAGGATTTTCAAAAATGGCTTTCAACCCACTAGCTGTAATATTGAAAGATAATAAACATATGGACCCTAATTATATTGATTGGAAATGGAACCTGGACATTATCCTAACTATTGAGGAGTACAAATTTATACTTTTCGAGTTTTGTCCTGAAAAACCTAGCAAGAATTCTGGTAAAGAGGATAAAAGTAGACGAGATGGCGTGGTGTTACATTTTGGCATCTATGTCAAATGTATTGCAACATCAACATCAGGCTTTTTCGACTGCTTATGACATGATGTTCAATCTCAAGGAACTCTTCGGACATCAGAATCGAACCGCTAGGCAGGAGGCAATGAGGAACTTGATGACGACCACCATGATTGAGGGGACACCCGTGGGGATCATGTCCTTAAAATGATGGCTCATTTAAATGAGATGGAAGTCCATGCAGTAGAGATCGATGGGGAAACACAGGTTGATATCATTCTCAAGTCTTTACCTAGGAGTTTTGAGCAGTTTTGCCTGAAGTATAATATGAACAAACGTACATATTCGCTGGCAAACTTCTGACAGAACTCCAGGCGGCAGTGGGGCTTTTTCGTAAGAGTGCTCATGCTTTGGTTGCTCAGAAGGTTTCTACTTCTAGGCCGAAAGGTAAGAAGAAGAAGAAACAAGGTGTGGCAAAGAAGGTGGTAGGATCTCAGGGACCTTAGGCTGGAGTGAAGAAGCCGAAAGACAAGTGCTTCACGTGCAAGCAGATTGGATACTGGAAGGTGGACTGTCCCCGTCGTCAGGAGAATAATAAAGGTATATCTTTTTGTTTAGTTGTTGAAACATATTTAGCGGTGTTATCTACCGGTACTTGGTGTGTAGATACGGAAGCCACTGATCATGTCTACAATTCATTACAGGGGTTCCAGGAAACTTGACGACTAGCTGATGGAGAGATTATTATCTACATGGGCAATGCTATGGAGGTGGCTGTGTGGGATCGGATTGAATCGATAGAGGGGGGGGTGAATATCGATCGTTAAAATTTTCAGACAAAGAGAGTAATTGCGCAGCAGAAATAGCAAAAACAATCGCTAACACGGTTTGTTTTTACTTGGTTTGGAGTCGTGGTCAGCTCCAACTCTAAGGCCCACAGTCCTTGACCATTTATAATGGGCAATTCTATATTTTTGTAAACGATTACAAGTTGGAGTACAAATATAGAATTTAAAATGAAATTACAACACTTAAAAAAATGAACTTTTACTAATGACCGGAGAAGTTGGAAATTCGAAGCAGCGGGTCGTCGTCGGAGCTTGAATCACGAGTACGGAGCTTGTCGAGTGTAGCGCTCGAATGAGTGCGTAGAGAGCAAGTTGTCTTGAAGCCTTGGGGGTGAACCCCTATTTATATCAGTCATTAGGGCGCATGTGTTGAAGGGGGTGCCTAACACGTGGCCTATCCTGCAAGAACTCCAATCCGTAGACTTGGCCAGCGCTTATCCCTTAAACTGGGGTGCCTGAGCTGACTGGGGTGCCTGTGTTAACATAGGTGCCTCATATGACTTGGTCCAGAGGCTTGCGTGGTAGTTTGCTTCGATTGCTTTGGAATAACTCTTCACTGGGGTGCTTGTCTCAATACAAGCACCTAGCCCAGTTAGGGCGCCTCACTCCATTGAGGCACCTGAATGCAGAAACTTCATCCCTTCGTTCCTACAACCAGGGTTAGTTCCAAAACACAAGAATCATATATCAATGACATATTAAACCATGATTTACAGCCAAAGCTATCTTGGTTCTGACTTTGGGCTTCCCAAATGAAACCCTAGGTCAAACCGACGCCTAATGTTCCCTCCTACGGGGAACGTGTCCTCACCTACTCCTCTCGGGAGAATTTACCTTTTTGCCAACAGGCTCCTCCGGTTGGACTTTTGCCCAGCTTCACTCACCAGGTCTTAGTGCCCAATCCGCGACTAGGTCTTAGTGCCCAGCTTTACTCACCAGGTCTTTGGTGCCCAGCCCTCGGCCAGGTCTTAGTGCCCAATTCTTAGAACCAGGACTTCGTGCCTAGTGTCCTAGGACTTTTCCTGCACACGTGATCAACATTGATAGATCACAACAAACCTTGACTTCTGAACCCTTTGTCATTATCAAAACACAGGTTTGACTTTGGTGCTTCCGGCACCAACAATCTCTCCCTTTTTGATTTATGGCAACATGGTTCAAAAAGTTAAGTTAATAGATATTTTATAGCATATCTAACAACTGAACGAATCTCTAAGAAATACTTAAAAAATTTCGGTTATCTCCCCCTGAAACAAACATACACATTCTCCCCCTGAAATTCTCAATGACATATGGTAAACCTTCTAAGTGCTTTTAAGTTTTACTAAGTGTTTTCCAAGATTGAGCAAAAGCTTTAAGATTTTGACTAAGTGTTTTTCAAAAGCAAAAGCATTTGCACTCAAAAACTTTTACACTTAGACCATTTTTGAAAAAGTTTTGCAACCTTTTTATACTTAGATAATTTTTGAAAAGTTTTTGCAAGCTTTTTACACTTAGAAGAATTTTCCAAAAAGTTTTTGCAAGCTTTTTACACTTAGAAGAATTTTTCAAAAAGTTTTTGCAAGCTTTTTACACTTAGAAGAATTTTACAAAGAGTTTTTGCTTAACAAAAATTTTACATAGAAACATTTGCCAAAAAAATATTTCAAAAGAGTTTTGCTCAGACAAATTTTGTTTACTAAGGAAAATTTTCTTTAGGAATATTTTCAAATAAATGCATTTAGAAATTTTTGAAACCTTTTCGAAGTATTTTGAAAGCACTTAGAAATATTTAGAAAATTTTGAAGTACATAGAAACATTTTTTAAGCACTTGGAAATACTTGAAAAAATTTGAAGTACTTAGAGAAAACTGAGCACTTAGAACTTTTACTTTACTTTTTGAAAAAGAGATAAAAATTTTCAAAATTTGAAAAACAAATAAAAAATTTCTCCTCTTCTTTTTTCTCTCTCTCTCCCCCTTTGCCATATATAAAAAAATGATAACAATTATTGCAATTAACATTTTGAATTAGCGCTAAAAGAATGGAACTCCGTATTGAACCAACTCTAATGGATTCAAGCAAGAAAAATAGAAAAGGACCAAACCAATTTAAACTAATCTTGTTCGGGTCTTGTCTAACCCAATTAGCTACTTACTAACTGTTATAAAACAGTAGCTTTCACTAGTTAGTCAAGTTAAGTGATCTGATCAAGTTAGATTTTCTAAGCTTGACACTTAACCTGATTGCTATTCAAGTTGTATTTATTGCCCCAATTACTCAGATGTACTGACTTAAAGTATCTTGAATCAAGGCATAGACCTAAGCATCTCAACCCAGTCTAGGTTATCAATCAAAGTACCCTATGGTGTTTGTGAGATGCTGGCTTCTAGATCTATATGTGCATACAGTTCTAGGGTTAGGGCCTAAGCTAAGTCCATTTCTGCAAAAACCCTAGTTTTGAAGGGGGTAAGTTTTTATAAAAAAACTAAGTCAGAAAATCATTTTAAATTTCAAAAACTTGATAAAAGAAATGATTTTTCAAATTGCTAGTTAAAAATTTTGAAAAATAAAATAAACAATACAGAAAAGTCCTATTCTACTAAGCACAACCCTAACTGGCTTCTTAGTGAGCTAAACTCAGATTCATGTAAGGGTTTAGTAAAGATGTCAGCTAAGTTGAATTTTGAGTCCACTTGCTTAAGTACTATCTCGACCCTGGCTACATGATCCCTTACAAAATGATGTTTAACTTCTATATGTTTTGATTGAGAATGTTGAATTGGGTTCTTAGTCAAATTAATTGAACTAATGTTATCAATAAAAACTTGGGTTTGGGTGTAGTCAAGCTGGAAATCCTTAAGAGTGTGCATCATCCATAAAAGTTGTGCCACACACTCTCCTAGAGAAACATATTCTGCTTCGGTTGTAGATAAGGCTACGCAGTGTTGCTTTCTACTACACCAGCTTACTAGACTATGTCCTAATAATTGGCAACATCTACTTGTACTCTTTCTATTTAACTTGCACTCAGCATAGTCAGAGTCAGAATATCCTGATAATTCAAAAGTGGAAGTTCTAGGATACCAAATTCCTACATTTAGGATACCCTTAATGTACCTTAGTACTCTTTTTAGGGCTGCTAAGTGGATTCCTTAACACAAGTTTGGTATCATGCACACATTCCTACAGAAAATAAGATATCAGGTCTACTAGCGGTTAAGTAAAGTAGACTACCAATCATGCTTCGGTATAACTTAAGATCTATAGGATTACCTTCAGGGTCATTATCTATTTTGACATTAGTTGTCATAAGGGTACTTAAGCTTTTTGAATTATCCATTTTGAATTTCTTGATTAACTCTTTGGCATATTTAGTTTGGTGAACAAAATTGTCATCTCTAGTTTGCTTAATTTGTAATCCTAAGAAAAAGTTAAGCTCACCCACCAAGCTCATTTCGAATTCACTTTTCATTATTTTTACAAATTCTTTTAGAAAATTAGAGTTAGTGGATCCAAATATTATATCATCAACATATATTTATGCAATAAAAATATCTTTCTCTAAGGTTTTAACAAAAAGTGTGGAGTCTATTTGACCTTGGTTAAATTCCTTAGAAATTAGATAAGTTGATAATCGTTCATACCATGCCCTAGGTGCTTATTTCAACCCATAAAGTGATTTTCTAAGTTTAAAAACATATTCAGGTTTTTCTAGGTCCTAAAATCCTGGGGGCTGCCCTACATAAACTTCTTCTTTAATAAATCCATTAAGAAATGCAGACTTGACATCCATTTGGTATAGTTTAAACCCTCTATGGGTTGCAAAAGCTAACAACATTCTAATTGACTCAAGTCTGGCTACTGGGGCATAAGTTTCATCATAGTATAACCCTTCGACCTGATTGAACCCTTTAGCTACTAAGCAGGCTTTATTTCTAACAATTCCTCCTTGATCATTTACTTTGTTTCTAAAAACCCCCTTAGTATCTATAATAGATTTACCCTTAGGCTTAGGTACTAGTTCCCAAACTTGGTTTCTTTCAAATTGGGCTAACTCCTCTTGCATAGTTATGATCCAATCAGGGTCAGGTAGGGCTTCCTCTATAGTCTTAGGTTCAATTTTTGAAGTGAGTGCTATATGACTATGATTTCGATAGGAGGACCTAGTTCTGACTCCTAAGTTTGGATCACCCACAATTTGATCAGAAGGATGATTATGTCTGGGTTTCTTTGTCCTTCTAGAATTAGGTTCAGCCTCAGGTTCGGCTGGACGGTTCGGTTCAGTGTTTGATTCAACTACTTGGTTTGGTTCAGTTATTAGTTCAGTTAATACCTCAGTAGTTGGTTCAAGTGATAATTCATTTAGTGGTTCAATCAATGGTTCAATTGATGATTCAATTATTGGTTCACTGTCTTCTTGATCAAGTTTAATTGGTTTAAATTTTGATTATCTTTTGGTTCAACTTCTTCATCAAAAATTAAATTAGTAGTTTCTTCAATTTTGTGGGTTTGTTTATTATACACCCTATATGCTCTACTAGTTGTTGAATATCCTAGGAAGATCCCTGGGGTTGACTTAGATTGACACTTACCTAGGTAGTCCTTAGTGTTCAAGATATGGACTTTGCACCTAATGACCCTTAGGTAGTGTAGGTTAGGCAATCTATGATAATATAGTTCATAAGGGGTTTTATTGTACCTTTTATTAATTAGGACTCTATTTTGAGTATAGCATGCCGTACTTATCGCTTCTGCCCAAAATTGGTTAGCTAGGTTATATTCATTGAGCATGGTTCTAGTGGCTTCCTGAAGGGTTCTATTTTTTCTCTCTACTATCCCATTTTGTTGGGGGGTTCTAGGACAGGAAAATTCATAAATATACCCATTGATTTTGCAGAATTCCTCAAATCTTTGATTTTCAAACTCTCCCCCGTGATGACTCCTAAGTCTTTTAATTTTAGTATCATTTAGATTTTCAATCATTTTGTATAAGTCAATAAATAAGTTCAAGGTTTCATCCTTAATTTTCAGGTACCTAACCCAGGTAAACCTAGAGTAATCCTCGATAATTACTAAACAGTACCAATTCCCGCTTAGTGACTTGGCTCAATGCGAATCAAATAGGTCAAGGTGTAGTAGCTCAAGTGTGGTTTGGGTTAAGTCTGATTTAGTTGGTTTGTGAGTAGATTTAGTTTGTTTACTTTGTTTACATGAGTTACAAATTGTATTCTCAAAATTCTTGATTTTAGGTACACCTTTAATTAAACCAAGTTGGGTAATTTTAGAAATCAGCTTAACTTGAGTGTGACCTAATCTCCTATGCCAAAGGTTAGATTCTTCTAATTACGTCAGAAAGCATTTTGGTACTAAGGGTAGATTAATAGTGTAAACATTATTTTTCCTAGTACCCTTAAGCATTATTTCTGAGTCTTGGAGGTTTCTAATAAGGCAGTCAGAGTTTGTGAAGGTAACTATGTAACCAGTATCACAGAGTTGGCTAATATTAAGCAAATTGAACTTAAAATTTTCAACCAAGAGTATTTCAACCAAGAGTACTTTCTTAATATTGAAATCAGATTTAAGTTCAATGTTACCTGACCCAATTACTTTGAGTGTAGCATTGTTGCCAAATACCACTGAGCCTAGGTTCTTGAACTTGATTTTGGTGAATTTCAATTTGTCTCCAGTCATGTGTCTGGGGCATCCACTATCCAACATCTACTAGTCCAAATCATTATGTTCCTACACATAAAGTATTTATTGATTTGGATCCATTAGATTTAGGGATAGCTTGAATTGAATTTCATAGCCTAGTCTGTCTCACCCAATCTAGTGTTATCAAACATGTTAACCTTATGGGTTTTGTGAGACAGGTTTTTAAAAAATATTTTAATTTTAAAAAAATGGTTAAGTTTGAAAATATTGAATAAAGTTTATTGGTTTGAAAAATATGTTAAATCTATGATTGATTGAAATTTATGTTAAATTCAAATTTATCAAATAGTAAATTGAATTTGAATTTCGAAAATTGGCTTCCAGGTTTTGGTGAGGCACAAAGGCCTTCTTTGGCCGTAGCCTTATTGGAGCAACAACCCTTTCCTTGACAAAGCCTTTTATCGAAATTTCATTTTCAAATTACTTCTTGAAAAATTTTGGTCTAACTAGTTTAGGTCTCGGATCGGTAGCTTCGGCTAGTTGCACCAGACAAAACAGACCAAGTAGGGTATACTTGACCTTATTAGAAGGGCTCCCCTAACGTACTATCATCTCACCTCCACCTAATACTATGTTGTTCAAATTTCAAATTAATCATTTGTCCTTAATCTATCCAATCCTTAAGTCTAAGCATGATAAAATTGCAAAAAGGAAAATCAACAAGCAAGCAAGCAAGTAAATTAAAACAATTATCTATCTATAAATATGATCTTTATATTGGCTCCCCCTGGACAGAAGCCTTGATAAGGATTAGGCAAGATGTGAATCTTATCCTTGGGGATCCAATACTGGTTTGGTCCAGCTTGTTTAGTTAAACATAGCTTAGGGACCTATGCTTGGACTCGGGTTCTAGGTTGGTTCAATACAGAATAATATGAACGTTGTCTTGACTTGGTTCGATAACCTAGTCCTGATCAATTGAGAACGAACTTCTGTTTTCCAAGAATCATGTCAAGACCCTTGGAACTCGAAGTGAACCATTCTAAGGCAACTCTGAGCTCCTTGACTTGAGTTTTCAAGGAGGAATTCTCTTTCTCAAGCTTTTGGACTTGAGCTGAGTTTCCTTCATGACTTGACTCAGTCAAGGACCTCGAGTTGACTTCCTCTTTCAGGAGTTTTACTTCCTGTCGGAGGGACTCAACTCAGATTTAGGCTTTTGCCAAATTTCGAGACAAGTAAGAAATTAACTTAGATAACTCATATTCTGAATAACCTCTTACAATGATTTGTCCGTTCTCCGAGATCGTGAGTCTTCCGGTGTTGATGTCCTCGTCTGGTTCTGATTCTGATCTGGAGTCGACGTCTTCCGAGGCGGTTAAGGTGAGTAGATTTGCGTGCGGGGCTTCCCCTTCTTCTTCGGAAGATGACTTGTCCCAGGTGGCTTGAAGAGTTTTCTTTCTGCGCGCCTTCTTGGTTTCCTTTAGGTTGGGGTACTTTGACTTGAAGTGTCCCTTTTTGTTGCATTCATAGCAGGTGACGTTGTTTTTGCTCTTCGAGCTCGTTGAAGGTTCTGCTGGATCATCCTTTCTTCGGCTTGATTTCTTCTTGCTTGTTTGGTACTTGAGTTCTTTGTAGTAATCACGAGCTAGCCGGACCAATTTGGGTCGATCCCCTGCGCTGTCTTCTGATTCCAAGTCTGAGTCGGACTTGGGTGCTGGTTGAGGCTTCTTCTTAGGAACATTTCCTTGAGTCTTACCTGCAACAAAAGCTATACCTTTCTCGATCAAGGTAGTATTAGTCTGTTCGTGCAGTTCTAGCTTAAAAAATAACTCATCCAATTTAATTTCGGATAAATTCCTTAAAACCTTGTAGGCATCCACCATAGATGCCCACAGTGAGTTTCTCGTAAATGAATTTAAAGTGTACCTTATTAGGTCACAGTTTTCAACCTTGTGACCTATCGTGTGCAGTCCGTTCATCAACTCTAGATTCTGGCGTGGAGTTGAGCTGCAGTCTCGCCGTCGTCCATCTTTATTTTATAGAGTCTGTTGAGCAACAGATCTCTTTTGATGATCCTGGTGTTGGAAGTGCCTTCGTGCAGCTCGATCAGTTTGTTCCAGAGCTCCTTCGCGCTGTTGAAGGGTCCTACACGGTTCAACTCTTCTTTTGTTAGGCCGCACTGCAAGGTTTGGGTCACTTTTGCATCGGCCTTGATCTTCTTCTTTAGTGGGCCATCCCACTCGGTATAGTGTTGCAGCACGCCTTGTGCATTTTTAGGAATTTCCAGCCCAGACTGGATAATTATCCACATGTCCACCTGAGATTTTAGGTGGACTTCCATCCTACTTTTCCAATAGGAGAAATCTTCTCTACTGAAAAGAGGGGGTCTGGTGGTGCTATATCCCTCTTGCATGACCATTAGATTTAAAACTGAAAAGGAAAAAGAAACTCGTTCAAAGACTGAGTCTTGGATTAGTAGTGCTGGAAGAATAAAAAAATCGAGTGGTGTTGCACCAACCTCGATTAACGAGAAAAATATGAGCGAAAAAAATATTGGAATTCGAAAATCCAAAAAAAAATCTTAAACTGGTGGTTGCACCACGTTTGAGCCACCCGCTCTGATACCACTTGTGGGATCGGATTGAATCGAAAGAGGGGGTGAATATCGATCGTTAAAATTTTCGGACAAACAGAGTAATTGCGTAACGGAAATAGCAAAAACAATCGCTAACACGGTTTGTTTTTACTTGGTTCGGAGTCGCGGTCGGCTCCAACTCCAAGGCCCACGGTCCTTGACCGTTTACGATGGGAAATTCTATATTTTTGTAAATGATTACATGTTGGAGTACAAATATAGAATTTAAAATGAAATTACAGCACTTAAAAAAAATGAACTTTTACCGACGACCGGAGAAGTTGGAAATTCAGAGCAGCAGGTCATCGTCGGCGCTTGAATCGCGAGTACGGAGCTTGTCGGAGCGTAGCGCTTGAATGAGTTTGTAGAGAGCAAGTTGTCTTGAAGCCTTGGGGGTAAACTCCTATTTATATCAGTCGCTGAGGCGCCTGTGTTGAAGGGGGCACTTGACACGTGGCCTATCCTGCAAGAACTCCAATCCGCAGACATGGCCAGCACTTATCCCTATTGGATCGAGAATAACGATAGAGGGGGGGTGAATATTGTATGTCGTTTCGGATTGAAAAAGAGAATATGCAGCGGAAAAATTAAAACTAAACAACACACAAATATCAAGATTTTACTTGGTTCGGAGTCGCGGTCGGCTCCTACTCCAAGGCCCACGGTCGTTGACCATTTACTGCGGGCAATACTATATGTGCACAAAAAGGTTTACAAACAGATATTACAATTGCAGGACAGTAAACTTAAAAGGACAGCTCTTCGTTACCGACGTCCGGTGTGGAATGTATCTCGGAGCAGAGGGACGTCATCGGCGCTTGTATCTCGAGTTGGGAGGTTTCCGGAGCAATGCGCTTGAGTAGAAGAGCGTATTGGCGTTGGAAGTAGTGATATCTGAAGCCTTGGGGTCGAAGGGCAATTTATAGCCTCCTGGGGCGCCCTGAACGTTGTGGGCGCCCCCCCCCACGTGTCAGCCGATCCGAGCAACTCTCGGTCAGCACTTATCCCACTCGAATAGGGCTGAGAGTTGACTGTGGGGGCTCCCGGGACACTGGGGGCGCCCGGGTTGACTCGATCCATTGGCTTCTCGCTGGCTTGACTTTTATCCGCTTCCTTGGCTTGAGCTCAGGGCGCCCGGAGCATCCGGGGTGCCCGGGAGCACGGGGGCGCCCCGCCAAGTATGCTTCCGAAGCGTACTTTTGCTGAACTCATGTTTGGCTTTACTTAGGGCGCCCGGGTCCTTCCGGGCGCCCAACCCAACTGCTGCCTCACTCCTTTGAGGCTTTCTAAGCTGCAGACACTCATTCCTTCGGTCCTGCATCCAGGGTTAGTACCAAACAAGATAAAGCAAAAGTGTTAGTGATTCTTACAGCCGTAGCTGTCTTGGTTTTGACATTGGGTCTCCAAAATGGAGCCCTAGGTCGAACCGACGCCTACTGTTCCCTCGACGGAGAACGCGTCCTCACCTACTCCTCTCAGGAGAGTTTACCTTTTGCTAACCGGCTCCTCCGGTTGGACTTTTGCCCGATGCACCTGACTAGGTCTTCTTGCCCACCATCCGAGCAGGTCTTCGGTGCCCAGCTCCTTGCCAGGGCTTCGTGCCTAGTCCTCGACCAGGACTTCGTGCCCACCTTCCGAGCAGGTCTTCGGTGCCCAGCTCCTTGCCAGGGCTTCGTGCCCAGTCCTTGACCAGGACTTCGTGCCCAGTGTACCTAGGACTTCTTTTCCTGTATACTTAGTGAAGATGTTAGATCAACATAATATCTTAGCTTTTGAGCCCTTTTGCCATTATCAAAACACAGGTTCGACTTGGGTGCTGTCTGCACCAACAATCTCCCTCTTTTTGATTTATGGCAACCCGGTTCAAAAAGTTAAGTTAATCAAGAACAGGTGATATAACAGTTTAGTTTCCTCCCCATGGAAGGAATCTCCCCCTAGGTTTTCTAATGGTTTGTGGGGTTTTGAGAAATTTCTAAGTTTAAAAGACGGAATTTAATTTTTCAAACACATAGAACATTTTTCAAAGGTGCTTTTTAGAAAAAATATTTTCCAAGAAAAGTTTTGGTGATATCTAAATAATTTCCAAGTCAATAACTTGGTAGAAAAAATTTTCTAAAGTTAAGAAAGATTTGAATCTCTTTAGCACTTTTGAAACCTTTTTATTTAAGATAAGTACTTAGACAAATTTTGAACATAGCTTGGGTTTAAGTACTTAGACAGATTTGACCATAGCTTGGGTTTTAAGTACTGAAACATATTTAAAAAATAGCTTGGTTTAAGCACTTAGAAAAACAGCTTAAGTTACAGCTCAAGTCTTAAGTACCTAGAAAAATTTTGGAAACAATTTAGATCAAGTACTTTTGAAACAGTTTTGAAGAAAAATGGGTTAAGTACTTTGAAAACAGTTTTGAAAAACTTAGAGTAAGTACTTTTCCTTGAAAATAGTTTTGAAAAACTTAGAGTAAGTACTTTTCTTTGAAAACAGTTTTGAAGAAATTAGGTTAAGTACTTTGAACCAGTTTTGAAAAACTTAGAGTAAGTACTTTTCTTTGAAAACAGTTTTGAAGAAAATAGGTTAAGTACTTTGAACCAGTTTTGAAAAACTTGAGTAAGTACTTTTTGAAGAAAAGATAAAATTTTGAAAAAATTTAAAGCTTCTCTCCTTTCCTATCTCTCCCCCTTTGCCATATATCAAAAACAAACCAATATAGCAAATAAAAATAAATTGCATAAGGATATAACAGAATAATGTGTTGTACTGAACCAATGCAAGATAAACTGAATCAAACCAATTTAAATTATCTCTGTAGGGTCCTGTCTAACCCAATTAGCTACTTACTAACTCTTATAAACAGTATTTTCGCTAGGGTTAGTCGAGTTAAGTGTTCTGTTCAAGTTAGATTTTCTAAACTTGACACTTAACTTGATTACTATTTAAGTTGTATTTAGTGCCCCAATTACTGCAGATGCACTGACTTAAAGCATCTTGAATTAAGGCAAACACCTAAGCATCTCAACCCATTCTAGGTTATCAATCAAAACTACCCTAAGGTGCTTGTGAGATGCTGGCTTCTAAATCTATAGGTGCATGCAGTTCTAGGGTTAGGGCCTAGGCTAAGTCCATTTACGAAAAAGCCCTAGTTTTGAAGGGGATAGTTTTTTGAAAAAAAATAAGTCGAAGAAGATTTATAAAGAAAATGCTAAAAAGATTTTTCAAACTAATTAAAAGTTGATTTTGAAATCAAGTAAAGCAGTTTTAAAATTCTTTTATAAACTGATTTTCAAATCAAGTAAAGCAGTAAGAGAATCAAAAGTAGAGTAAATCTATTCTACTAAGCATAATCCTAACTAAGATCGGATAATCATGAAGCAGCAAATAGTCAACTCCATAAGTCAGCTGGTATGAGAGAGAACCAGCACAGTCATACAAGTCAAACATGAGTCAACCCTACTGAGTAGGGGCAGTCAAATAGTCACTACTACAATGCCACTCAAGTCTAGGAGGAGGGACCAGGATGATCAGAAGAGCCTGGCTGCCAGGATCGAAACAGCGCCATCATCTCGTGATATCGTGCGTCGCTGGTCTCCCTCTCGGCTCTGAGGGCATTCATATACTCAGTATAATAGCCCTGATTTGCTTCCATTTCTTTGGCATGATTTGCTTCCACTTCCTCCCGGAGGCTCTGGAACTGTGTCTCAAGTCGTGTCACTATCTCGTAGAGTGTCGGTGGTGGAGGCTCGTCATGTGCTCTCGAACCTCGGCTGCCAGATCTCCGACATCAACCTCAACATCCTCGTCAGAGTCGATCGGTGGTCTGGCTCGCTGGCGTCTCCACGACAAAACCCTGGTAGCCGAGACCTCTATACCAGCTAGGGAAAAGTTCCTAAATCCTATCTCGTCGAAATTGGTCATCGCGGTCATTTCACCTACGGTAATGTTACGACCATGGTGATGAAGGATAGAGGTGATGATGTGGCAGAAGGGGTGCGTACCCGACCCTGAGTGGTAACACTGGAGGCATGTAGGATGGCGTGGAACATGTGAAGGCCAATGTCAATGTCTAGGTGGTGTATCAACGCATACAATAAGAATGTGTGAAATGGTCGCATGGTCGTGACGTCCCTGGTGGATAATGGTAGGATGCAGCGGACCAGAACTCTATACAGGGCGTAGTCCTGGACCTGAAGGTCAACGGACTGAAATCGTCTAGCTACGAGATTTCTAGCTTCCCTATAGAAGTAGGAGTGAAGAGTGTCTAGGGTAATGTGAGAGTAGGGAGCATCAAATGAAGGATCCCTAGGAGAATAGCAACAAAAGGTGGACTGAGAGAATCGTAGTCCAAGAAATCAGTTAAGCAAGGAGGTGTGATGGTTAGAGGCAACCCTTGGACTGTGGTGACAAAGCTGAGTTGCTCTTGTCTGACTATATTATTATAGAATTCTGCACATAATGTTGTATTAATAGGATGAGTGCAGAACACGAGGTTATCGAGTTGGTAAAAGTTTATAACATTCATTGCCAAGGGACAAGATTGGGTGAAGAATTGTCTATTTAAGTAGCTCATTTTTATAGGCTTGTTTGTCGTTCGAGCAAACTTATTACAAAGTTCTAAAGTTGGGAACCTAGGATCGGGATTAGGTTCGGTACCGGGGTTCGCTTGGTTTGCTCGACGTTTTCTAAGTTATGAAGCATGCATTTAGAGGAAAGAATTTAAGAAAAATAAATGTAAATGTGTAAGAAAAAGGAAATGAAAATTATACCGAGTGGCCGCTCGGGGAGGCATGGTCGAGGTTGAGGGTGCAAGAGAGTCACTTGGTTGCCTTGGAAGGAGAAGAGTTTAGAGAGGAGAAAGGTTTTGGGTGTGGCAAGAAGAGGAGGTTCGGGTGCCTTCTTATAGGCACTTTAGCCAGGGTGCCTGGGAGCTCCCGGGCGCCCGGGACAGGGACTTCTGCCTTTGGCAGTGTCCTAATGCTGGTCGGGGGCGCCCGTGATAGCCCAGGCTCCCGGTCAGAATGGGATGGTAGCTTTGCTGCCTTTGACCGGTGCTGGGGGAGCCCGCAAGGGCAGGGGCGCCCCGGTTATGTAAACATGGCAGTTTTTTTTTTTGCCTTGGTCGAAGAGAAAGGGAGATGGGGCGCCCGAGGTGTCGCGGGCGCCCAGGTTAGGTGTGAATTGACAACTTTGTTGTCTTGTTGACCATTTGACCATGGTTTAATTATTTTGACCATGATATGACTATTTTGACCATGATTTGACTGCTTTGACTATGGTTTGACTGCTTTGACTATGGTTTGACTACTTTGACCATGGTATGACTAGTATTAGGTCAATGTCGTTCTAAACTATAGGATTTAATGTTTGTATTTAAACAACAATGTAGGTATTAAATGAATTTAAATTTTACCATCTCACCCAATCTAGGGTTATCAATCACGTTTGCCTTATGGGTTTTATGAGACAGTTTTGATAGATAGAATTATTTTTAAAAAAATTATGAAAAAAAACTTAAATAGTTTATAAAACAGTTGATTTTGAGTTTGTTAAAAATGTTTGAATCTACAATTTACTGAAAATTTGTGTTAGATTCGAATTTGACAAAGAATAATTTGAATTTGAATTTCAAAAATTGGCTTCCAGGTCTTGGCGAGGCACTAGGCCTTCTTTGGCCGTAGCCTTATTGGATCATCAACCCTTTCCTTGACAAAGCCTTTTAATAAAATTTCATTTTCAAAATTACTTTTTGAAAAATTCTGGTCTAACTAGTTTGGGTCTTGGATCGGTAGCTTCGCTAGTTTCACCA
Source organism: Boesenbergia rotunda (assembly GCA_024364735.1). NCBI lineage: Eukaryota > Viridiplantae > Streptophyta > Magnoliopsida > Zingiberales > Zingiberaceae > Boesenbergia > Boesenbergia rotunda. The sequence continues at coordinate 276,835 of JAGFNQ010002553.1, read as the reverse complement.
GTCTAAAGAGACCAAGTAGAGTATACTTGACCTTATTAGAGTTGGCTTCCCTAACATACTATCATCTCACCGCCACCCAATACTATGTTGTTCAAATTTCAGTTAAGTTGGTTCAGTCCTTAAACTAACCATTCCTAAGTCTAAGTATGGTAAATTGCAGAAATTTAAATAAACAATCAATCATGCAATTTGAAAACAAGAATTGAAATTTATCTAACTATAAATATTGTTTTTAATTTGGCTTCCCCTGGACTAAAGCCTTGGTAGTGATTAGGCAAGATGTGAATCTTGTCCTTGGGGATCCAATACTGATTTGATCCAGTTTGTTTGTTCAAGCATAGTTTGGGTACCTATGCCTGAACTTTAGATCTGGACTGGTTCAGTACAGCATAGTAGGATCTTTGTCTAGACTTGGTTCGGTAGCCTAACCCGGATCGATTTAGAACCGACTTCTGTTTTCCAAGAATCATGTCAAGACCCAAGGAACCAGAAGTGAATCATTCTAAGGCAGCTCTAAGATCCTTAACTTGAGTTTTCAAGGAAGAGTTCTCTTGTTCAAGTTTTTCAACTTGAGCAGAGGTTCTTTCTTGAACCTTCTCAGTTAAGGGTTCAGAGTCTGCTCTCTCTTTCAGGAGTTTTACTTCCTGTCTGAGAGACTCAACTCGGATTTTAGCTTTTGTCAAATCTCGAGAAAGATAAGAAATTAATTCGCATAATTGAATTCTAGAAAAACCACTTACAGTTATTTCACCATTTTATGAAAAAGTGAGTTTGTCGTCATCCGACTCTGATTCTGACTCGGTCTCGATTTCTTCTGAGGCGGTTAGTGCGAGTAGGTTAGATTGTGGGACCTCTTCTTCTTCGAAGGAGAAGGACTCGTCCCACGTTGCCTGAAGTGCCTTCTTTCTTCTTGCTTTCTTGGCTTCTTTTAGGGTAAGGCATTCGGATTTGAAATGTCCCTTTTTGTTGCACTCGAAGCAAGTCACACTTGATTTGTTCTTAGTCGATTCAGCTTGATCTTCCTTCTTTCGGCTGGCCTTTCTTCTGTTGGATTGATTCTTCAATTCCTTGTAGTAGTTCCGGGCCAGTCGGACCAGCTTAGGTCGATCTCCTTCGTTGTCTTCTGAGTCTGAGTCTGAGTCAGACTCGGGTGCAGGTTGAGGTTTCTTCTTGGAGATCTTTCCAGCTTTACCTGCAATAAAGGCAATGCCTTTCTCGTCCAGGGTGCAGTTACTCTTCTCATGTAACTCAAGTTCTGAAAACAGTTCATCTAATTTAATTTTTGAAAGGTCCCTTGAAACCTTGTATGCATCTACCATAGATGCCCACAAGGTATTTCTCGGGAAGGCATTAAGAGCGTACCTTATAAGGTCACGATTTTCTACCTTGTGACCGATGGTGTGCAGTCCGTTCATTAACTCCTGAATTCTGGCGTGGAGTTGAGCTGCCGTTTCGGTGTCGTTTATCTTGATCGTGTACAGCTTGTTCAGGAGGAGATCTCTCCTACTGATTCAAGTATCTGAAGTTCCTTCGTACAGCTCGATCAGCTTACCCCACAATTCTTTAGCGCTGCTGAATGGACCCACCCGGTTCAACTCTTCCTTGGTCAGGCCGCATTGAAGTGTCTGGGTTGCTTTGGCATCAGCTTCAAATTTTCTTTTCAGAGTGGTATCCCACTCAGCGTAAGACTGTGGCACTCCTTCAGCATTCTTTGGAATCTCCAGTCCAGACTGGATGATTATCCACATGTCCACCTGAGTTTTCAGGTGGACCTCCATCCGACTTTTCCAGTAGGAGAAGTCCTCCCCACTGAAGAGCGGTGGTCGTGCGGTGTTGAAGCCTTCTTGCATGGCCATTTATCTGAAAATAAGAGTAAATGAAGAAAAAAAATATCCCAAGACTTGGTCTTCGATTAGTAGTGCGGGAAGTAAAAGAATATTTATCGAGGGGTGCTGTACCAACTTCGATTAACGATGAAAAAAATTTCGAACGAAAAAAATTAAAAAGATTTCGTAAAAATCCGAAAAATTCTCAAACTGGTGGTTGCACCAATTTTGAGCTTCCCCGCTCTGATACCACTTGTTGGATCGAGAATAACGATAGAGGGGGGGGTGAATATTGTAAGTCGTTTCGGATTGAAAAAGAGAATACGCAGCGGAAAAATTAAAACTAAACAACACATAAACACCAAGATTTTACTTGGTTCGGAGTCGCGGTCGGCTCCTACTCCAAGGCCCATGGTCGTTGACCGTTTACTGTGGGCAATACTATATGTGCGCAAAAAGGTTTACAAACATATATTACAATTGCAGGACAGTAAACTTTAAAGGACAGCTCTTCGTTACCGACGTCCAGTGTGGAATTATCTCGGAGCAGAGGGACGTCGTCGGCGCTTGTATCTCGAGTTGGGAGGTTTCCGCAGCAAAGCGCTTGAGTAGAAGAGCATATTGGCATTGGAAGTAGTGATATCTGAAGCCTTGGGGTCGAGGGGCTATTTATAGCCTCCTGGGGCGCCCTAAACGTTGGCCCCCCCCCCACGTGTCAGCCGAACCGAGCAACTCTCGGTCAGCCCTTATCCCACTCGAATAGGGCTGAGAGTTGACTGTGGGGGCCCCCGGGACGCTGGGGGCGCCCGGGTTGACTCGATCCGCTGGCTTCTCGCTGGCTTGACTTTTATCCGCTTCGTTGCTTGAGCTCGGGGTGCCCGGAGCATCCAGGGCGCCTGGGAGCATGGGGTTGCCCGAGAGCATGGGGGCGCCCCGCCAAGTATGCTTCCCAAGAGTACTTTTGCTGAACTCATGTTTGGCTTTACTTAGGGCACCCGGGTCCTTCCGGGCGCCCAACCCAGCTGCTGCCTCACTCCTTTGAGGCTTTCTGAGCTGTAGACACTCGTTCCTTCGGTCCTGCATCCAGGGTTAGTACCAAACAAGATAAAGCAAAAGTGTTAGTGATTCTTACAGCCGTAGCTGTCTTGATTCTGACTTTGGGTCTCCAAAATGGAGCCCTAGGTCGAACCGACGCCTACTGTTCCCTCGACGGGGAATGCGTCCTAACCTACTCCTCTCAGGAGAGTTTACCTTTTGCCAACCGGCTCCTCCGGTTGGACTTTTGCCCGATGCACCTGACCAGGTCTTCGTTTCCCACCTTCCGAGAAGGTCTTCGTGCCCACCTTCCAAGCAGGTCTTCGGTGCCCAGATCCTTGCCAGGGCTTCGTGCTTATTCCTCGACCAGGACTTCGTGCCCACCTTCCGAGCAGGTCTTGTAACGCCCACTTTTTTTTTCATAAAGCGGCGTTACGTTAACATACTTAGGGCATGTAGACATCATAAGGCAGCGGAATAACTTTAAACATACACATATATGCCCTACTACCATTCCTAACATAATGACATGGGTACATGGCATATTAACTTCATACTTTGCATCATATCATGTCATGCTTAACATCATGTCATAGAGTCACATAAACCATTATTCAAACACATAAGTAGCAAACATAAAGTTCTAGCATAAGACCGGTAAACATATTGTTTTCTTGGCCAAGTCACTACCACACACACACATTCCTGCCCTCCTGCTGCTTCCTTATTGTCCCCTTGCGTGATCTGCGGTATAAGGAAAATAAGACTATAAGCACACAGGCTTAGTAAGACTCTTTCCTACTTACTAAAACCATTCATCACTTAATAACGAGCACATGAAACATTAACATACTTGGTGCTCTACTTAGAACATAAGCATCTAGAATCACTTAACATATATTTGACATGGCATGAACATAAACATAAGTAAACATTCTTAACACGACATGATACATGGCATAACCTAAACATAAATAATCATTCCTAGCATGGTACGATACATGGCATAAACATAAACATAATAAACATTAACATGGCATGATACATGGCATAAACATAAACATAATCAAACATTAACATGGCATGATACATGGCATAAACATAAACATAATAAACATTAACATGGCATGATACATGGCATAAACATAAACATAATCAAACATTAACATGGCATGATACATGGCATAAACATAAACATAATAAACATTCTTAGCATGACATGATACATGACATAAACATAAACATATGATATGAACTAACCTGTATGGCATAAACATAGGCATGCTTTCTATCATATCATATGGCATCTTCTTAACATAATCATAACATAAATCATTTACTATCATGCATATTCCTTAACATGAAACATAAGCATAAGACATTACTATCATGGCATAATGCATAACATGAATGAATGCATGAGTCTAATGCATATACATAAGGATGCTTAACTTTTAAAATCATACTTTTAAATACTTAAACATAATCATCACATTCATTGGGGCCCTGGCTTGTACCACATACATACATCATGTGCGCGCATCCCTAAGTAAATACGAGGTAGCTAGTCTCGACCTACTAGGGTAAGGACAGCATAGTCGGTAGTCCAGAACCGGGGCGTTCTTAAGGTGCCCATCCCTTGGACCCATACTTCGGTCCGGTACAAGCCCATTCATAAAGTAAAATACTTTACATGCTTCATCATTCATAAGACATGACATGCATCTTCATTCATAAAACATGGCCTGCATCTTCATTCATAAACATAACATGTGTAACGACCCGGCCCGTCTACCGGCCCATTTACCGGTCCTCAAGACCGTCGTACCGTCGTACCGTCGACCATCGACCGTGCCGTCATTCATAAAACATGGCATGCATCTTTATTCATAAACATAGCATGCACTTTCATTCATAAACATAACATGCACTTTCATTCATAAACATAACATGCATCTTCATTCATAGAACATGGCCTACTTACATAACCATCATTCTTATTCCTAGTGCTTGCATGATCATGATACATAAGGTAAACATTGCATTTCATACATAAGCATGGTATCTATCTCAAGCATGCATAAGTAGGACTTCCATAAACATACTACCTACCATTCAAGTGCATGGCATAGAACATAAGACATTCATAAATAAACCCTATTAAGCATAGCATCCAATCATAAACATATAAACATGAAACATGGTGCTTAAGGTTAGGGTTATTGATAACATAATTTCTACCACATGCTTGAACCTATATATATATATATATATACTTCATAATAAGCCATAAACCATCATTCTTCAAACCCTAACTCCTCCCATACCCTATTTATCTTGCTTGGCCGAAACTTACAAGGGGGAGTTCCATCATTCAAATAACATGTAAGGTAGCATAAGGAAAAGTAACAACCATGCATTACCTATAGGGTCATAAGAAGCCATTTAGGCACATGATTAGGGTTCACCCTAACTCCAAGCCCTATTTCCTAGGGTTGGCCGAAACATATAAGGGGCCATGGGTACATGAATAAATTCATAGAATTTCCAATTAAACATCTAACACCTTCCATACTATACCATAGGAGCCATTAGGACCCTTGCTTGAGGGAAGCCCTAACTCTTTGCCCTAGACCCCTACATGGCCGAAAGTTATAGGGTCACAAAGCCTTGTGAAAATTCACATAAGTCACCCTCAATCTCCCTTATAGCATGATAATACACAAAACACATACTTGAAGGTTTAGATCCAACCCTACCTATGGGTTCATGGTGTTGGCCGAAACCCTAGGAGATCCTAGGGTACCCCAAAATTTCTCCAAATCTCATTTTAACTTATATTCATCATGGAAAAATATTAGAAAGCATGAGTAATATTTTTAACATCATTTTGGACCCAAAAACCCTAGTGGCCGAAACATATAAGGTCACAAATCATGGTTTCCTCAATATAAATCCCAAAACCAACTTTATATCATGCTAAAAATCATAAAGGAACTATTATACCACAAGTGAGGGAGTCTTACATTGGTTGATCTTGATTATAGACCTTAGATTTGGGAGAAGGATGAAGATCTTGTTGCCTCTTGACCACCCCTAGCCTTTGTACCCTTGTAAAAGCCTTGGATCTTGGAGATGGAGCCTTAGGTGAACCTTTTCCAAGGGAGAATCCCCTCTTGGGATTTCGGCTAGAATGAGGGAGGAGGAAGAAGAAAGTAACTCCCATGCCCCCTCTTTATAACACATTAAGAATGGTAAGTGAAGAGTCATGGTGTCTCTTCATTTTCCCTAAGCCTTAACCATAATCCACTTCATTTCCTCATAGCACTCCCTTGCTTGGTGAATTGGTTAGAGCATGTATGGTTGTACAAGAGGTCCAAGGTTCAATCCTTGGTGCATGCACTAATTTTCTTTTTATTTTTTTTATTTTATTTCCTATTATTTCGCAAATCCCCTAAAAATTCCCCCATAATTATGTTAATATTTCTCATTAAAACCCCTTTATATTTCTATAAATTTTTACTTAAAATTCACCAATAATCATGGTATTAGAAGCCCATATAAGGCCCATTAGTGCCTAACTTCCCAATTTAAATAGGAAATTTATGCTAAACTCACTCATAATCCTACTAATACTCCTAATTAAAATCCATTTATATTCATATTAACTTTTTGCTTAAAATCTACCAATAATCATGGTACTAGAAAGCCCATATAAGACCTATTAGTACTTAACTTCTCAATTTAAATAGGAAACCATGCTAAAACTCACCCATAATCATACTAATATTCCTAATTAAAATCTATTTATATTTATATTAAATTCTACCTAAAATCCACTAATAATCATGGTACTAGAAAAGCCCATATAAGACCCATTAGTACTTAACTTCTCAATTTAAATAGGAAACCATGCTAAAACTCACCCATAATCATACTAATATTCCTAATTAAAATCCATTTATATTTATATTAAATTCTACCTAAAATCCACTAATAATCATGGTAATAGAAAAGCCTATATAAGGCCCATTAATACTTAGTTTCTCAATTTACATGAGAAAAATCATGCATTCCTAGGCTAAGGTTCGTACTAATATCTCTAGGTCCCTCGGAAAATTATCTAGACATAATCAATATTTTAAAGAAAATATTGAGAGAATTTTCTGGGTCGTTACAATCCCTCATACCTCGTGAAAGATCGTCCTCGAACATAGAATAGCTCCGGGTACTTGCGTCTCATCTCGTCCTCGCGTTCCCAGGGAGCTTCCCCGAACCGTTGACTTTGCCATCAGACCTTGACTAAGGGTACCTTCTTGCTCTAGTTTTGTCTATTATTAAGCTATTCATGAAAGAATATAATTTAACTTATTCCTGGTTAATTGCATTCGCTACTTCAAACTTGAATCTAACTTTCACTTACTATGCACAAGTTTATCATCTATGCACCAACTTATCACTCCGAAGCTCCTCTCAATTAGTACTGATTTCAGTGTCTCTGCTTCTCACATACGTCTTTTATCTGTTTTAAACTAAACGAAAATTACAATTATTATTATATGATTCTCTCTTATTACATTCAGTATCATACTTCAAGTCTACTCCTCAACAACATAATTACCGCTTTATGTAAGTACAACTCTTTCTCCTTTTCACTCGAATCTCCTTACCCCTTTTTTTCCCGAGAATTATTCTTAGTTTATTATTATCTATTCTAATAGTATATTTGCTTCTATGTAACATAACTTCTCATAGTACATAAACTCATGTATCGCTTATCCTATTACTTCCTATTCTAGTTATTTGAGCTACTTACTCTGTTTTAACTACCTAACCTATAATGCATACAGTCTCTGTTAATTATACTAAAATTTCTCAATTAAATTCATAAAATTAGCTTATTATCTTAGCTATAATGCCTATTCGTCATAGTGAATTTGCGTTATTCACCTTAGCTTATTATCTTTTATGCTGGTCTGTTTTACTCACATGTATCGTTTCTGATATATACTATCTGTTACATTATATTATCATTACATACTAATTCCGGTACTCAAAATTCATCTTGTAAAATTAATTGCAAAGTCTCATCGAAGCTTTCAACTTACCTTTCACTGAAATAACACATTGACACTGCTTTTAACTTAACCTGCTTCTATAATGGTTATTTATTTATCTCAAAGTTTCTACTAACAAACTACAACTATTGTATATACTATCTTTTATTAGGACACGACAAGAATTCTGATTATATTTCACTTACTAATAAATTATATTAAATATTCATTGCCCAACTCTACCCATCATAATCTAAAAGAAAATACCACTTACACTTGTAAGAAAGATGATTTGGAGTATTCATTTCATTGTTTTCGCTCAATCCAAATTACTTTACTGTCCATTCTTTACTGTTCTCATGAACTGTTACTATCTTAATTGAACTACATATTATACTAAACTTCTAACTTTCTGTTCTATCTTTCCATAGTCTTCTTTCACGTATCAAAATACCTTTTCTCATTTATCAGCCATGCTTTCTCCACTCTCATCGCAAAAATCACCTTCTTATGATCTCCGTATCTTACTTCTCTATCAAGAATTTATAAAATATTCCTATATAGATCTTTTCCAAAATCTATACCTTATTAGATCGTTTCACCTAGTAAGTTTGCTTGAAAAGAAGCTCTTACTACATTCTTGCCTCTGATAACACTAACCTCTAGTTCCTTCATACAGAGTTATAGCTAAGGTCCTATTCGCTGATCTCTATCACGCCTTCTTTTGCATATCTAGTTCTTACTCTCTTTCTTTCCTGTATCAAGAATATTACCCTATGGCTACTACTATATATATATCTTCTTGAAAATTCAAATAACTTAACACATTAATCTATTCCTAATAGATATACATCACTAAGTCTTCATTTCATAACCACTACAATATCTTAGAATACTTATACCAAATACTCTACTCCCTTAATACTACAGTTAATAAGTCTCCCTTAATAAAGCACCATCCTTTCTTTACTTCTATGCTCATCACTAAATATTAACATACACCTTTTATCATCAGTACAAACTTGCTTTGGTCCACCACTTTTCTTAATTCCAAACAGTCATGACACTCATACAGATAATGTCCTCATTACTTTACACATTCCTCCTCTCACATCTACTTGCTCTCCTTTTCCAATTTACTCCGTTTTGCCACCACTCAATCATTTACTATATTTATTCCACCTGACTGTAGCTACTTAAGTTAAATCTCTACGGATCACACTCGCTCTCTATCACTCACATATAAAATACAAGTAAGGCTACTATAAGTGATTGCTATTCCTACCCATATATCAATCTCGAAAGTATTTGGTTTCATACAAAAAAATTAAAGTAAAGTATCGTTCATAGTTACATATCCTAAAGTACTTTTCATCATAAACATCGTTCATACTTGCATATCCTAAAACCATAAAACATCCTTGAAGTGCTTACTACTATAAGATATGTAAAGAGGTACTTACTTGGAAGCTGCAGGAAGAGGACTTGATGTGTGTGTAGTGAGATGGTTACTGCTCTGATACCAACCTGTAACGCCCGCTTTTTTTTTCATAAAGCTGCGTTACGTTAACATACTTAGGGCATGTAGACATCATAAGGCAGCGGAATAACTTTAAACTTACACATATATGCCCTACTACCATTCCTAACATAATGACATGGGTACTTGGCATATTAACTTCATACTTTACATCATATCATGTCATGCTTAACATCATGTCATAGAGTCACATAAACCATTATTCAAACACATAAGTAGCAAACATAAAGTTCTAGCATAAGACCGGTAAACATATTGTTTTCTTGGCCAAGTCACTACCACACACACACATTCCTGCCCTCCTGCTGCTTCCTTATTGTCCCCTTGCGTGATCTGCGGTATAAGAAAAATAAGACTATAAGCACACAGGCTTAGTAAGACTCTTTCCTACTCACTAAAACCATTCATCACTTAATAACGAGCACATGAAACATTAACATACTTGGTGCTCTACTTAGAACATAAGCATCTAGAATCACTTAACATATATTTGACATGGCATGAACATAAACATAAGTAAACATTCTTAACACGGCATGATACATGGCATAACCTAAACATAAATAATCATTCCTAGCATGGTACGATACATGACATAAACATAAACATAATAAACATTAACATGGCATGATACATGGCATAAACATAAACATAATCAAACATTAACATGGCATGATACATGGCATAAACATAAACATAATAAACATTAACATGGCATGATACATGGCATAAACATAAACATAATCAAACATTAACATGGCATGATACATGGCATAAACATAAACATAATAAACATTCTTAGCATGGCATGATACATGGCATAAACATAAACATATGATATGAACTAACCTGTATGGCATAAACATAGGCATGCTTTCTATCATATCATATGGCATCTTCTTAACATAATCATAACATAAATCATTTACTATCATGCATATTCCTTAACATGAAACATAAGCATAAGACATTACTATCATGGCATAATGCATAACATGAATGAATGCATGAGTCTAATGCATATACATAAGGATGCTTAACTTTTAAAATCATACTTTTAAATACTTAAACATAATCATCACATTCATTGGGGCCTGGCTTGTACCACATACATACATCATGTGCGCGCATCCCTAAGTAAATACAAGGTAGCTAGTCTCGACCTACTAGGGTAAGGACAGCATAGTCGGTAGTCCCAGAACCGGGGCGTTCTTAAGGTGCCCATCCCTGTTGCACATCTTCGGTGGTGCCAGAACCGTGGACAGCATAGTCGGTAGTCCAGAACCGGGGCGTTCTAAAGGTGCCCATCCCTTGGACCCATACTTCGGTCCGGTACAAGCCCATTCATAAGGTAAAATACTTTACATGCTTCATCATTCATAAGACATGACATGCATCTTTATTCATAAAACATGGCCTGCATCTTCATTCATAAACATAACATGTGTAACGACCCGACCCGTCTACCGGCCCATTTACCGGTCCTCAAGACCGTCGTACCATCATACCGTCGACCATCGACCGTGCCGTCATTCATAAAACATGGCATGCATCTTTATTCATAAACATAGCATGCACTTTCATTCATAAACATAACATGCACTTTCATTCATAAACATAACATGCATCTTCATTCATAGAACATGGCCTACTTACATAACCATCTTTCTTATTCCTAGTGCTTGCATGATCATGATACATAAGGTAAACATTGCATTTCATACATAAGCATGGTATCTATCTCAAGCATGCATAAGTAGGACTTCCATAAACATACTACCTACCATTCAAGTGCATGGCATAGAACATAAGACATTCATAAATTGTAACGACCCGGAAAATTCTCTTAATATTTTCTTAAAATATTGAGCATGTCTAAATAATTTTCCGAGGGACCTAGAAATATTTATATAAAAGTTGGCCTAGAAATCCATATTTTCTCAATTAAATTGAGAAAACTAAGTACTAATGGGCCTTATATGGGCTTTTTAGTACCATGATTATTGGTGAATTTTAGGTGAAAATTTATAGAAATATGAAGGGATTTTAATAAGAAATATTAACATAATTATGGGGGAATTTTTAGGGATTTTCAAAAATTACTAGGAAAATAAAATAAAATAAGTGGAAAAAAATTGTGCATTTACCAAGAATTGAACCTTGGAGCTCTTGTACAACCATGCATGCTTTAACCAACTCATCTAGCAAGGGAATGTTATAAGGGAATGAAATGAGATTGGTTAAGGCTTAGAAGAAGATGAAGGGTCATGGAGAGACTCTTCATTTACCTCCTTAATGGGTGATAAATAGGGGGGTTTGGGAGTTTCTTTCTTTCTTCCTTCAATTGCATATCCTCTCCTCCTCCTTCCTCATTCTAGCCGAACACCTCAAAGGGAGTTCTCCCTTGGAAAAGTTCCACCAAGGCTTCATCTCCAAGATCTAAGGTTTTCACAAGAGTACAAGGGCTAAGGGTAGTCAAGAGGCAACAAGATTTCCATCCTTCTCTCAAATCTAAGGTTTATAATCAAGATCAACCAATGTAAGACTCCCTCACCTGTGGTATAATGGTTTTTCTTGAAGATTTACATGATATGAAAGTCTTGTATGTGATGTTTATGTTGGAAAACCAAAGGAAACCCATGAACCTAACCTTATAGGTTTCGGACACCATGGGTTCTTGGTCTATAATGATGATAAAAATCTTCATAATGTTGTCTAATGTGTTCTCATGATGTTTGGAGATTAAATATAATTTTTGAGAATTTTTGGGGTACCCTAGGATCCCCTAGGGTTTCGGCCATCCCATGAATCCATGGGTAGAGTTGAACTTAAACCCTCAAGCATGTGGTTTGTGTGTTAACATGATATAAGGGAGATTGAGGGGGGCTTATGTGAACTTTTACAAGGCATTGTGACCCCCACAAGTTTCGGCCAAATTGGACCTAGGGCAATAAGTTAGGGATTTCCCTCAAGCAAGGGTCCCAATGGCTTCATGGTAGAGTATGTTTGGTGTTAATGTTTGATTGGGGATTTTATGGAATTTTTCCATGAACCCATGGCCTTGTAGGGTTTCGGCCAGCACATGGAAAGAGGGCTAAAGGTTAGGGATAACCCTAATTATGAGCCCTAATGGCCTCCCATGGTCTTATAAGTAAAGTATGGTTGGTTCCTTACCTTATGCTATATTACATGATTAATGGAATGATGGAATCTAGCCCTATAGGTTTTGGCCAAGCAAAGGAATTTAGGGTTTGGAAGGAGTTAGGGTTCAAAGAATGATGGTTTATGCTTACCATGAAGTATATATATATGTATAGGTTCAAGCATGTGGTAGAAATCATGTTACCAATAACCCTAAGATTAAGCACCATGTTTTATGTTTATGTCTTATGTTTATGATTGGATGCCATGCTTAATGGGGTTATTTATGAATGTCTTATGTTTATGCCATTTACTTGGATGGTAGGTAGCATGTTTATGGAAGTCCTACCTATGTATGCTCATGTTATGTTAAGAACCATGCTATGTTATATGCTCATGTTATGTTAAGAACCATGCTATGTTATTTTGTTAGGTTATGTTCATGATAAGAATGATGCCATGATAAGTATGTTATGTTTATGTTCATGATAAGAATGATGCCATGATAGGTATGTTATGTTTATGTTCATGATAAGAATGATGCCATGATAAGTATGTTATGTTTATGTTCATGATAAGAATGATGCCATGATAAGTATGTTATGTTTATGTTCATGATAAGGATGATGCATGCCATGTTTTATGAATGATGATGCATGCCATGTTTTATGAAAGAAGATGCATGCCATGTTATGAATGAAAGATGATGCTTATGTCTTTAAGGCATAAATATGCTAAACGGCACGGTCGATGGTCGACGGTACGACGGTAGTGAGGACCGGTAAATGGGCCGGTAGACGGGCCGAGCCGTAACAAGTTATGTTATGTTAAAAATGCCATGAATGTCTTATGAATGATGAAGCATGTAAAGTATTTTACTTTATGAATGGGCTTGTACCGGACCGAAGTATGGGTCCAAGGGATGGGCACCTTAAGAACGCCCCGGTTCTGGACTACCGACTATGCTGTCCACGGTTCTGGCACTACCGTAGCTGTGCAACAGGGATGGGCACCTTAAGAACGCCTCGGTTCGGGGACTACCGACTATGCTGTCCTTACCCTAGTAGGTCGAGGCTAGCTACCTCGTACTTACTTAGGGATGCGCGCTTATGATGTATGTATGTGGTACAAGCCAGGGCCCAATGATATGATGAATATGTTTAAGCATTTAAAAGTATGTTTTAGAAAAAAAGTTAAGCATCCTTATGTATATGCATTCCCCTCATGCATTCATTCATGTTATGCATTATGCTATGGTAACAAGACTTGATGCTTACTCTTTATGTTAAGAAAGATGCATGAGAAGAATTGATCTATGCCATGATTATGTTAAAAGGATGCTCATATGCTATGATAAGAAGTATTCCTATATATCATGCCATGCTAGGAACGGTTTTGATGTTTATGTTTATACCATGTAGAATGCCATGTTTAGAATGTTTACTATGTTTACGTTTATGCCATGTCTCATGCCATGATAGGAATGTTCACTTATGTTTATGATCATGTTATGTTCAATATATTATAAATGATTCAAGTTGTTATGTCCTAAGTAGAGCACTAAGTATGTTGATGTTTTATGTGCTCATTATGAGATGATGAATGGTTTTTGTGAGTAGGAAAGAGTCTTACTAAGCCTATGTGCTTATAGTCTTATTTCCTTATACCGCAGATCATTCAAGGGGACAATGATGGAAGTAGCAGGAGGGCAAGAAATCATGTGTGTGGTAGTGACTTGGCCCAGGAAACCCTATGTTTATCGTTTATGCTAGAACTTGATTTTGGTCTCTTATATGCTTGAATGCTTGAATAATGACTTATGGAACTCTATGATATGATGTTAAGTATGACATGATATGACATGATATGATGTTTAAGTATGAAGTCAATATGCCAAGGTTCCTATGTCATTATGTTAAGAAAGTTAGTAGGGCATGTATAAGTTAAAGTTATTCAGCTGCCTTATGATGTCTACATGACTTAAGTATGTTAACGTAACGCCGCTTTATGAAAAAAAAAAGCGGGTGTTACAGGTTGGTATCAGAGCAGTAACCATCTCACTACACACACATCAAGCCCTCTTCCTGCCGCTTCCAAGTAAGTACTTTTATGCATATTTTATGATAGCAAGTACTTTTAGGATGTTTTATGATTTTAAGATATGTTACGATGAACGATATTTTATTTTCTTTTATGAATTAAATAATTAGAACAATATAGGGGTATAAGAGAACTGATATTGACCATACTTGTCTTTAGTGAAGAAAAACATGGCTAGAAGACAGAGTAACCGACTTAACGAGGCAGCCCCACCGCCTGATCTGGTGCAATTAGTGACCCAACTTCAGCGCCAAGTCACCGAGCAGCAGCAGACTATTAACACCTTGATGAACCAACAGGAAAATTCTACTACTCCACCAGTGAACCAGACTGCTATACCTGTGGCGCCTACGGTTACGCACACCCCTCCGCCGGGCTCGACCACTGTGGCACGACAAGAGGCTTACCTGATCCAGTGGTTAAGGCTGAAACCGGAAAGTTTCTCGGGTGCTGGCGAACCCTGGGACGCCCAGGCATGGTTCAAGACGATGGAAAGTACCTTGGAGCTGCTGGACTGGCCTGAGCATGAAAAGATCAAGTGTGCGTCATTCTGCCTGTCTGGGGATGCCAGAATGTGGTGGGAAAGGGTTAAGGCCAAGAGACCGATGGACCAGATGGCGTGGGCCGATTTTGAATCAGAGTTCTTTGAAGAATTTTTCAACATGCGGGTCACGAACAAACACTATGACGAATTCACGGAATTCCGGCAGGGCGATCTCTCGGTCAATGAGGCCGTGAAGAAATTCAATCGACTGGCTCGACTGTGCCCTGAATTGGTCCGTACTGAGAAGGAAAGGGTCCGACTGATGCTAAGGATGTTGCGGCCTGAAATAGCTCTGAACGTGGCTGGCGGAGTTAGCAGACCCCAGACCGCCGAGGAACTGTTTAGTAGTGCCCTACTCACCGAGCACTATATGAATAATATCAATCAGCAACGGAAAGCGATGAATGAAAGTAAGAATCAAGCTCACACCGGAATCCTCGATTCTTTCTCTCATTATCCTTAATGATCTTTCCGTTAATGATCGTTTAGGAGGACAAAGGTCCCAGAGCAACCAGGTTGGCGGGAAAGGGGATCAAGGTGGTAAACGGAAGTCATGGAACAACTCTCAAGGGGGCCCAGCAAATAAACAGACTAAGGTTTCCCCCTGCGCGACATGCGGGAAGAATCACTCCGGGGAATGCCGCAAGGGTACGAACCGGTGTTTCACCTGCGGTGTGGAAGGACATATGGCGGCTTATTGTCCTACAAAGAACCAGGCCACTCCCCAACCACTGGCGCAGTACCAGGGTGCACCAGCAAAGTTACACTATATGCCAGCCGAGCTGGAAGGGACCCCGATGTTGGAAGCCTCCCCAACAGTGACAAATGCCAGGGTTTTCTCAGTCACCAAGGAGGACGCCGCGGAAGCTTCTACGGTTGTCACAGGTCAGATACTTATTTCCAGTCAATATGCTACTGCATTATTTGATACTGGGGCAACGCACTCGTTCATTTCGGTGCCATATACCAAGAAGATAGATAGGCATCCGCAGGTGTTAGACTGCAGGTTCTTAACGACCCTACCTTCCGGAGAAATAATGACATCCACTCATGTACTGCGTGCGGTGCCAGTCAGAATCGCGAAAAGGGAACTTCACTGCGATCTGATAGTACTCAACATGCAAGATTATGATGTTATAATAGGAATGGATTTTCTGGATAAATACGGTGCTTCTATTGAGTGCCGTAAGCGAAAGGTGGTCTTTCGACCTGAGCCAGGTTCTAGGTTCGAATTTATCGGAGAGCCAAGAAAGAGGACGGGGAAATATTTATCAACTCTCCAAGCTCAGAAAATGTTAGACAAAGGATATACTGGATTTCTAGCATATGTGGTTGATGCCAGTCAGGTGAAGGACCAGAAACTGGAAGATGTCCGGGTGGTATGCGATTACCCAGAGGTTTTTCCAGAGGAATTGCCAGGATTAGCTCCTGATAGAGAGGTGGAATTTGAGATCGAATTGGTTCCTGGTACCAACCCGATCTCCAAGACACCTTACCGTATGGCGCCGGTTGAATTAAAGGAGCTTCAGGAACAGCTACAGGAGTTGCTGGATAAGGGATTTATTCGCCCTAGTCATTCCCCCTGGGGAGCTCCGGTACTGTTTGTGAAGAAGAAGGATGGATCTATGCGAATGTGCATAGATTACCGAGCGCTGAATAACGTAACGATCAAGAACAGGTATCCTCTTCCGAGGATAGATGACCTGTTTGACCAATTAAAGGGAGCCACTGTTTTCTCAAAGATTGATTTGAGGTCTGGTTATCATCAAGTTAGAGTAAAACAGGAGGATATTCCAAAGACGGCTTTCCGAACAAGGTACGGGCACTTTGAGTTTGTTGTTATGCCTTTCGGCGTGACGAATGCCCCTGCTATGTTTATGGACCTTATGAATCGGGTGTTCTCGTCGTTCCTCGACAAATTTGTGATCGTCTTCATCGACGATATTCTTATTTATTCGAGGACCCAGGAAGAGCACGCTGAGCACCTGAAGATAGTATAAGAGATTCTTCGGGAAAAGCAACTATACGCGAAATTTTCCAAATGTGAGTTCTGGCTTGACCAAGTGGGCTTTTTGGGCCATATTATTTCTAAAGACGGAGTTATGGTAGATCCAATGAAGGTTAAAGCGGTGAATAACTGGAGCCGACCGAAGAACGCCAGCGAGATCAGAAGTTTTCTGGTGTTGGCAGGCTATTATAGAAAATTTGTGGAGGATTTCTCGAGGATCGCAGCCCCTTTAACGGCTCTCACCCGGAAGGAGAAGAAGTACGAATGGACGGAAGACTGTGAAAAGAGTTTCTTGGAACTAAAAAGGAGACTCACCAGTGCACCAATCCTTACCCTTCCAGAATGTAATCAGAGCTTTGATATGTATAGCGATGCCTCCAAACTAGGACTTGGGGCTGTACTTATGCAGAATGGAAAAGTTATTGCCTATGCCTCTAGACAACTCAAGGAATATGAACAGAATTACCCCACTCATGATCTGGAACTGGCCGCGGTGGTCTTCGCTCTTAAGATATGGAGGCATTATCTGTACGGAGCGCAGTGTCGAATTTATACAGACCACCAGAGTCTGCGATATTTCTTCACTCAGAAGGACCTGAATATGAGACAAGTTCGATGGCTTGAGTTGGTAAAAGACTATGACTGCGAGATCTTCTACCATCCAGGGAAGGCAAACAAGGTGGCCGATGCACTCAGTCGGAAGTCAAGTGCCACCCTGATGTCCATAGCCATATTACCCCGACCACTCAAAGAAGAAATTATGAATTTTGGGGTCGAGGTCATCTCCGGACAACTATCCACCATGACAATATCACCCATGTTGTTTGAGAACATAGTGGAAAGACAAGATGGTGATCTGAGTCTTCAGAAAATAAAACAGGAGATCCTAGAAGGAAAGGGCGATGGTTTTCATATCGCCAAAGGGGGAGTACTCTACCTTAGGGATCGTCTATGTATCCCTAAGGATCCGGAGCTTCGAAAGGAGATACTGGCAGAAGCTCACGGAACTCCTTATTCGATGCATCCAGGATCCACCAAGATGTATCAGGATCTGAAAGAGAAGTTTTGGTGGTCAGGTATGAAGAGGGATGTGGCTCAGCATGTTAGTACCTGCATGACTTGCCAGCAAGTAAAGGCAGAACACCAGCGACCCGGAGGAGTTCTGCAGCCACTTGCAATTCTGGAGTGGAAATGGGAAGACATCTCTATGGATTTCATTTCAGGGCTTCCCAGGACTACGAATGGATATGATGCAATATGGGTAATTGTGGACAGGCTGACAAAGTCTGCTCACTTCCTGGCGATCAAGATGACTTATTCGATTGAGCAATTGGCTCAATTATACGTTAAGGAAGTGATTAGACTTCATGGAGTTCCCAAGACCATCATCTCAGATATGGATGGTCGCTTTACTTCGCATTTTTGGGAATGCGTTCAGAAGTCTCTCGGCACTAAATTACGATTTAGCACTGCCTTTCACCCCCAGACTGACGGGCAAACGGAGCGGGTGAATCAAATACTAGAAGATATGTTGAGAGCTTGTGCCCTGGATTTCAAGGGAAGTTGGTGTCGGTATCTATGCTTGGCGGAATTTGCTTACAACAACAGCTACCAAGCTACTATTGGAATGACACCTTATGAAGCCTTGTATGGGAGGAGATGTAGGTCTCCGATCTGTTGGTACGAGGGTGGTGAAAAGAAGGAAATGGGGCTCACAACGGATGTTATCGACAGTGCCACCCGAGCTATACAGAGTATTCGACAACGGATAGAAACTGCTCAGAGCCGGCAGAAGAGTTATGCCGATGTCCGGCGTAGACCACTGGAATTTAATGTTGGAGATTGGGTATTTCTCAAAGTAGCTCCTATGAAGGGGGTGACCAGATTCGGGAAGAAAGGAAAACTAAGTCCGCGCTATGTGGGGCCGTACCTGGTTCTGAAAAGAGTCGGTAAAGTGACATATGAACTGGAGCTGTCTCCAGAGATGTCAGCTATCCATAACGTATTCCATGTGTCCCTGCTTAAGAAGTGTATCCCAAATATGGACCAAGTGATCGAGCCACAGACAGTACAGGTACAAGAGGACCTAAGTTATGAAAGCAGACCCATCCAGATTTTTGATAGAGAAGTCAAAAAGCTGAGGAATAAGGAGGTACCCTTAGTCAAGATCCTACGGCAAAGTCAGCGGTTCGAAGAAGCTACCTGGGAACGCGAGGACGAAATGAGGCGCAAGTACCCGGAGTTATTCTAAGTTCGAGGACGAACTTTCACGAGGTATGGGGGATTGTAACGACCCGAAAAATTCTCTTAATATTTTCTTAAAATATTGAGCATGTCTAAATAATTTACCGAGGGACCTAGAAATATTTATATAAAATTTGGCCTAGAAATCTATATTTTCTCAATTAAATTGAGAAAACTAAGTACTAACGGGCCTTATATGAGCTTTTTAGTACCATGATTATTGGTGAATTTTAGGTAAAAATTTATAGAAATATGAAGGGATTTTAATAAGAAATATTAACATAATTATGGGGGAATTTTTTTTAGGGATTTTCGAAAATTACTAGGAAAATAAAATAAAATAAGTGGAAAAAAATTGTGCATTTACCGAGGATTGAACCTTGGACCTCTTGTACAACCATGCATGCTTTAACCAACTCATCTAGCAAGGGAATGTTATAAGGGAATGAAATGGAGATTGGTTAAGGCTTAGAAGAAGATGAAGGGTCATGGAGAGACTCTTCATTTACCTCCTTAATGGGTGATAAATAGGGGGGTTTGGGAGTTTCTTTCTTTCTTCCTTCAATTGCATTTCCTCTCCTCCTCCTTCCTCATTCTAGCCGAACACCTCAAAGGGAGTTCTCCCTTGGAAAAGTTCCACCAAGGCTTCATCTCCAAGATCTAAGGTTTTCACAAGAGTACAAGGGCTAAGGGTAGTCAAGAGGCAACAAGATTTCCATCCTTCTCTCAAATCTAAGGTTTATAATCAAGATCAACCAAGGTAAGACTCCCTCACCTGTGGTATAATGGTTTTTCTTGAAGATTTACATGATATGAAAGTCTTGTATGTGATGTTTATGTTGGAAAACCAAAGGACACCCATGAACCAAACCTTATAGGTTTCGGCCACCATGGGTTCTTGGTCTATAATGATGATAAAAATCTTCATAATGTTGTCTAATGTGTTCTCATGATGTTTAGAGATTAAATATAATTTTTTAGAATTTTTGGGGTACCCTAGGATCCCCTAGGGTTTCGGCCATCCCATGAATCCATGGGTAGAGTTGAACTTAAACCCTCAAGCATGTGGTTTGTGAACTTTTACCTTGGTTGATCATGATATAAGGGAGATTGAGGGGGGCTTATGTGAACTTTTACAAGGCATTGTGACCCCCACAAGTTTCGGCCAAGTTGGACCTAGGGCGATAAGTTAGGGATTTCCCTCAAGCAAGGGTCCCAATGGCTTCATGGTAGAGTATGTTTGGTGTTAATGTTTGATTGGGGATTTTATGGAATTTTTCCATGAACCCATGGCCTTGTAGGGTTTCGGCCAGCACATGGAAAGAGGGCTAAAGGTTAGGGATAACCCTAATTATGAGCCCTAATGGCCTCCCATGGTCGTATAAGTAAAGTATAGTTGGTTCCTTACCTTATGCTATGTTACATGATTAATGGAATGATGGAATCTAGCCCTATAGGTTTCGGCCAAGCAAAGGAATTTAGGGTTTGGAAGGAGTTAGGGTTCAAAGAATGATGGTTTATGCTTACCATGAAGTATATATATGTATAGGTTCAAGCATGTGGTAGAAATCATGTTACCAATAACCCTAAGATTAAGCACCATGTTTTATGTTTTATGTCTTATGTTTATGATTGGATGCCATGCTTAATAGGGTTATTTATGAATGTCTTATGTTTATGCCATGCACTTGGATGGTAGGTAGCATGTTTATGGAAGTCCTACCATGTATGCTTATGTTAGGTAGAGAACCATACTATGTTATATGCTCATATTATGTTAAGAACCATGCTATGTTATATACTCATGTTATGTTAAGAACCATGCTATGTTATATGCTCATGTTATGTTAAGAACCATTCTATGTTATTTTGTTAGGTTTATGTTCATGATAAGAATGATGTCATGATAAGTATGTTATGTTTATGTTCATGATAAGAATGATGCCATGTAGGTATGTTATGTTTACGTTCATGATAAGAATGATGTCATGATAAGTATGTTATGTTTATGTTCATGATGAGAATGATGCCATGATAATTATGTTAGGTTTATGTTCATGATAAGAATGATGCCATGATAAGTATGTTATGTTTATGTTCATGATAAGGATGATGCATGCCATGTTTTATGAATGATGATGCATGCCATGTTTTATGAAAGAAGATGCATGTCATGTTATGAATGAAAGATGATGCTTATGTCTTTAAGGCATAAATATGCTAAACGGCACGGTTGATGGTCGACGGTACGACGGTCGTGAGGACCGGTAAATGGGCCGGTAGACGGGCCGAGCCGTAACAAGTTATGTTATGTTAAAAATGCCATGAATGTCTTATGAATGATGAAGCATGTAAAGTATTTTACTTTATGAATGGGCTTGTACCGGACCGAAGTATGGGTCCAAGGGATGGGCACCTTAAGAATGCCCCGGTTCTGGACTACCGACTATGCTATCCACGGTTCTGGCACTACCGTAGCTGTGCAACAGGGATGGGCACCTTAAGAACGCCCCGGTTCGGGGACTACCGACTATGCTGTCCTTACCCTAGTAGGTCGAGGCTAGCTACCTCGTACTTACTTAGGGATGCGCGCTTATGATGTATGTATGTGGTACAAGCCAGGGCCCAATGATATGATGAATATGTTTAAGCATTTAAAAGTATGTTTTAGAAAAAAATTAAGCATCCTTATGTATATGCATTCCCCTCATGCATTCATTCATGTTATGCATTATGCTATGGTAACAAGACTTGATGCTTACTCTTTATGTTAAGAAAGATGCAGGAGAAGAATTGATCTATGCCATGATTATGTTAAAAGGATGCTCATATGCTATGATAAGAAGTATGCCTATGTATCATGCCATGCTAGGAACGTTTATGATGTTTATGTTTATACCATGTAGCATGCCATGTTTAGAATGTTTACTATGTTTACGTTTATGCCATGTCTCATGCCATGATAGGAATGTTCACTTATGTTTATGATCATGTCATGTTCAATATATGATAAATGATTCAAGTTGTTATGTCCTAAGTAGAGCACTAAGTATGTTGATGTTTTATGTGCTCATTATGAGATGATGAATGGTTTTTGTGAGTAGGAAAGAGTCTTACTAAGCCTATGTGCTTATAGTCTTATTTCCTTATACCGCAGATCATTCAAGGGGACAATGATGGAAGCAGCAGGAGGGCAAGAAATCATGTGTGTGGTAGTGACTTGGCCCAGGAAACCCTATGTTTATCGTTTATGCTAGAACTTGACTTTGGTCTCTTATATGCTTGAATGCTTGAATAATGACTTATGGAACTCTATGATATAATGTTAAGTATGACATGATATGACATGATATGATGTTTAAGTATGAAGTCAATATGTCAAGGTTCCTATGTCATTATGTTAAGGATGTTAGTAGGACATGTATAAGTTAATGTTATTCCGCTGTCTTATGATGTCTACATGTCTTAAGTATGTTAACGTAACGCCGCTATGAAAAAAAAAATGGGCGTTACATCAGCCCTTGGGTGATTGGTCAGCTGGACTGATCACTACCTCGCTGATCGGTCAGTAAGACCGATCAGGGTCTTGACTGCTCTAGCCCCTGAACTTGCAGTAAGATCTGTGATCGGTCTGGTTACCGATCCCTGATCTCTGATCGGTCAGTGAAATCGTTCAAAACTTCACTGGATCGATCAGAATGGAGTCTGATCAGTCAGGAGGGTGTCTGATCGGTCAGAAGGGTGTCTGATCGGTCCAGGTGATCGATCAGTGCCTCAGAAATTTAATTCAAATGGTTGTCAGATTCCTGATTTGCTTCTGATTTGCTTTGCTGATAAGTCTATGAGTGTGCAGATGATACAGAGCTGTGGAGGAGCAAGGAGAAGGATCCAGGGTGACATTTACCTATGCTATTTTGTTTGATACATGTTTGCAGGTTTCAATGGCGTCTGACCTGATGCTGCAGCTGAAGAGAATGACTTCAATGAGCTCAGAAGGGGTCAGTGAGTCAGTGGGTGACGACGCTGTGGGTCAGTGAGTGACGAAGCCTGTAAGTGTGGTGCAGAAGGAAAGCTTAAGAAGGAGCTGGCTAAGGAGAGGAGAAAGAGAACGAACGATAGAAGGAACAACAGAACAAAGGGTTTTGGCTGTTGTGTTGAGTTTGTATTCTCTATATTCTCCTCTTGCTTGAGTTGTCAGCTTCATCTATTGTGTAAGCTTCTCAAGTCTCCGGTGCTTAACTGATACATTTCTGAGATCTGTGGAGAGGTTACTCCACCGAGAAGGAGAAGTTATTAGCCGAAGTCGGCTTGATCTGCCGATGATCAAGGGATCGCCTGAAGGATCGTTTCTGGCGTGCTAGAGGGGGGTGAATAGCACTTTTTCGGAATTGGATCTCTACAAATTTGTTAGCGCATCGGAAATAATATGCAAATGAAAATAATTACAATGCTAACACTTATCGTTTACTTGGTATCCACCCAGATGGGTGACTAGTCCAAGGATCCACGCCGCGAGCACCACTTTTCACTATCGAAAACTCTCCTTGAGGTGGAGAAACCTTTACAGTCGATCTTCCTCTTTTCAGAATACAGTAGAATATAATAGAGGAAGTAGAAAACACTCTTCAGATGAGCAGCACTTCGACACTGTACGGAACCGTACCGTGCACGTGCAAAAAGGTGCTCCTTTTATAGGTGAACAGGACAAACTCGCAGTCTGTCCAGACCCGCACCAGTCGACTGCCCCAAGGGCAGTCGACTGGTCTAGCATTAATTGCTAGCCAACGGCTAGTTTATGGGCAGTCGACTGGTCCGAGGCCGAAAACTTTCTGTGGGTTTTGGCAGTCGACTGCCTTGCCTCTCAGCTCAGCTCCAGCCACTCCGGACCTTCTCCTTCACGTATGCCTTCAGATCTGCTCCCTTGGCTTGCCTCTTGAAGTCCTCTTCCTCTGGCTATCGTCCCTCGGATGCGCACGCAAGCCTTCCCTTGGCTTGCCTCCATGCCGCCCTTCACGTGTGCCCTTGAAGTTACTTCCCGGCTTGCCCTTGGAGCTCTCCTCCCTCGGCTCTCGTCCCTCGGATATGTCCAACATGTGTGATTCTCCAAGTTCTGCAAACTCAATCACACACATCAAATATAACATAACACTCTAACCTTAAACATATTCAACCACACACATCAAAACCATGATCTTCCAATCATTTAAGGGTCGATTGCCTCAACAATCTCCCCCTTTTTGATGTGTTATAATATGTTTAAGTTAGAGATAAATAACAACCACAATAACAATAGCAAAAGATAGCAATTGAAAAAGCATATGACATAGTAACCCTAAGAGGTAACCTCCCCCTTAACCTATGTCTTCTCCCCATTTTCAATTCTAATCATAATCCAAGTTAAGTTTCCACTTAACACTCAACAATCTTAAAAATGTAAGACATATCAGAACCTAAGAGTTATCCTCCCCCTTAATCCATGTCTTCTCCCCATTTTTAATCATTCAAGGTTTAAGTGAGAAGGAAAACCTTAAACCATCCATTTCAAGTTAAAATTTTAACTTAAACCACCCATTCTCCCCCTTTGACACATCAAAAGGATTGCCTCAAGCAACCCAACCCTATGACATCAAATGAGAGAAAGTTGGATTTCTGAAATTTCTCACAGAAGCTGAAACTGGTCGTGCCAATCGACTGCCTATGGGGCAGTCGACTGATATGCCATCAGTCTAAATTTTCAGCTTTTCTGCCGAATTTCAGAAACTCCCAGAAAATTCCAAAAAATTCCAAAAATTATAAAATTTTGCATACATGTTTAAAATGATATACTTTATCAAGGAAAAATATTAGTCCATATAAAATTTTAAACATGTATGACTTTTGATAAAAATCCAAAAACCTTGAAAACCACTACATTTTGTATAAAATTACAATCTAATTTTGCAATCATATGACTTTTAAAAACATGGCAAAGTATATAAGACATAAAATGATTTTCAAAGATTTAAAATGTCCAACTATGATCTTTGGGCAAAGTGTCCATTGATTAAACACTTGTCTTCCCCATAGTTGGTCTAGTTTTCGTATTTTGATACTTCTAATAGTTCAACAATGTGCCACAAGCACAAGTGAACCAAATGTATCACCCTAATGGATCAGACACCCTTTTTCACATCCAATATCTCAAAGTTCATCCTACATTTCCACAAAACACATTCCAAGGCCTCTTCTTAAGGATGTAAACTCCGATTCAAGAAGAGGCTTGGTAAAGATATCGGCTAGGTTCGACTTTGATTCAACATAGTGGAGTTTTATGTCTCCCCTTGCCACATGGTCTCTAATGAAGTGATGTTTCACTTCAATGTGTTTTGTCCTAGAGTGATGAACCGGATTTTTGGTTAAATTGATTGTACTTACATTATCATACAAGACTTTGACCTTGGTGTAATGTAACTCATAATCCTCTAAGGTGTGCATAATCCAAAGGAGTTGAGAAACACACCCACCCATTGCCACATATTCCGCCTCCATTGTTGATAGGGCAACGCATGCTTGTTTCCTACTACTCCAACTAACTAAGGAAGACCCAAGGAATTGACACCCTCCACTTGTACTCTTCCTATCTAGCTTACAACCCGCATAGTCCGAGTCGGTGTATCCAATTAGATCAATACTAGGAGTTCTAGGATACCAGAGTCCGACATTTAGGGTACCTTTCACATATCTTAGGATCCTCTTAACTACAACCAAATGAGACTCTTTGGCACAAGATTGGTACCTAGCACACATACCTACCGCAAAAAGTATGTCGGGTCTACTAGCGGTTAGGTATAGGAGGCTACCAATCATGCTTCTGTATTGTTTAGAGTCTACCATTTTCCCTTCAAGGTCACTATCCATTTTCACATTGGTTCCTATGGGTGTAGATGCTACCTTAGCATTTTCTAAACCAAATTTCTTTAACATCTCCTTAGCATATTTGGTTTGAAAGACATGTGTACCTTCATTAGTTTACTTAACTTGAAGACCTAAAAGAAGGTCAACTCTCCTACAATACTCATTTCAAATTCATCTTCCATACACTTGATGAATTCTTGTAGGAAGTCATTATTTGCTGACCCAAAAATAATATCGTCTACATAAACTTGGACAACAAATATGTCCTTGTCCTTAGATTTTAGGAACAATGTAGGGTCAATTGTTCCTCTCCTAAACCCCTTAGATACCAGAAATGAAGAAAGCCTTTTATACCAAGCTCGGGGAGCTTGTTTCAATCCATATAAGGCTTTTCTTAATTTGAACACGTGTTTTGGATAGTTAGGGTCCTCAAACCCGGGGGGTTATTCTACATAGACATCTTCCTTAATGATCCCATTAAGGAATGCCGACTTCACATCCATTTGGTGGAGTGTGAAACCCATGTGAGCGGCATAGGCTAGTAGAATTCTAATTGATTCTAACCTAGCTACGGGGGCGTAAGTCTCATCGTAATGTAGTCCCTCAACTTGGTTAAACCCTCTAGCTACCAATCTAGCCTTGTTCCTAGTGATTTTACCTTGGTCATCTAGTTTGTTCCTAAAGACCCATCTTATTGTTACAATAGTGCAATCATTGGGCCTAGGAACTAACTACCAAACTTCACTCCTCTCAAATTGATTTAGCTCTTCTTGCATGGCTAAGACCCAATCAACATCTCCCAATGCTTCATCAATGGACTTGGGTTCCAATTGGGAGATTAAAGCTATTTGACTAGTTTGATCCTCTAGGGTACTTCTTACTCCCCCTTGATCATTGCCCTCCAAATGTAGGTCTTGGATTCTTTGGGCAAGGGGTTGGACCTCCTCTATATCCTTATCAATTGAGGCCTTTCTAGGGTAGGTACTAGTTGTTTCATCAAACTTAACATTTGAGGACTCCTCAATCACTTTTGTCCTCTTGTTGTAAACTCTATAACCTCTACTGGTCAAGGAGTACCCTAATAGAATTCCTTCATCGACTTTTGACTCAAACTTCCTTAGGTCGTCTTTGGTATTTAAGATGTAGACTTTACATCCAAAGACCCTAAAATAGTGAACTTGTGGTACCCTTCCATTCCATAGTTCAAAAGGTGTTTTTCCTAAGAACTTATGTACCAAAACCCGGTTTTGAATATAGCAAGCGGTGTTAACCGCTTCGGCCCAAAAATAGCTAGGAAGGGAATATGCATTAAGCATAGTCCTAGCAGCTTCTTGTAGGGCTCGGTTTCTCCTCTCAACTACCCCATTTTGTTGAGGAGTCCTTGGGCATGAAAATTCATGCTTGTACCCATTTTCAATACAAAATTGTGTGAAACTTGCGTTTTGGAACTCCCCACCGTAGTCACTCCTAATTCGGTTTATTTTGATTTGTTTTTCGTTTTCTACCCTTTTACTAAATCCTATAAAAATCTCTAGGGTATCATCCTTATGTTTCAAGAAATAAACCCATGTAAACCTAGAAAACTCATCCACTATGACTAGGCAATATTTACTCCCTACAAGTGATGGAGTGCTATGGCAATCAAATAAATCTATATGCAAAAGTTCTAAAGGTAAAGAAGTAGTGGTTATGGTTTTACCTTTGTGTGATGCTTTTGATTGCTTACCCTCTTGACATGCATCACACAACTTGGTCTTCTCGTACTTGATCATTGGTAGCCCCTTCACCAACTCTTCCTTGGCCACTCTTGCAATGCTCCTTATGTTGACATGTCCAAGTCTCCGGTACCACAACCATCCTTCTTCTTCTTTGGACATGAAACACTTAGCAACATTGTTAGTAGCATAAGTAAGATCAAGATAATATAAATTTGCCTCTCTAAACCCTTCTAATATGATAGTATTTGATTCATTATGCCTTATTATATATTTCCTAGCATGAAATTCAACTCTAAAACCGGGATCACATAATTGACTCACACTTAATAAATTGAACTTTATATCTTTGATTAGAAGTACCTTATGTATAGAAATGGTGAAAGATACCTCAATTGTGCCCCTACCAATGATTTTCAACTTTCCACTATTCCCAAAGGAGACCGTCCCTTCTCTTAAGTAGCTAATAGTGGTGAATTTGCTCACATCCCCGGTCATGTGTCTTGAGCATCCACTATCTACTATCCACATAGTTGATGCCTCCTTCACCTTTACCTAAATAACATGGAAAACATACTCTTTTGGTACTCATAACTTTGATCCATAGCATCATTTAGAAATCTCTTAGGTACTCATGCCTTCTTTGTGGTTCCCCTAGCCCCTAGTCTCCTAGATGCACCAATCCTACCAATAAGTGAGACATAGGCTACCTCCTTTGTCCTAGGCCTATATCCTAAGCCGGCCTTGTTATATACAGTCCTTTGACTGTTGATGATCATATCTAGATTACTAGATCCTACTTGAAATTTCCTAAGGGCCTTCGTGAGGTCATCTACCTGTTTCTTTAGTTCCCTATTTTCAGTTTCAACATGTAAAGCATGTGGAGAAGTAGAACTAGCATGCAATTCTTTAAGTTTAGTAGATTCTACTCTAAGCATGACAATTTCTTCTTTTAGATCCTTAATTTTACTTCTAGCCTTAGCTAAGTCCATGTTGGTGCTAGAAATTATCTTTACGAAAGTAGAGGAGGGTAAGTGGTATACCTCACTTACCGAAGCTTCTGACTCTGATGATGAAGTGGAGGAGCTCTCATCTTCACTGCTTGAGCTTCGTTCATCATCTGATGAATTCGAGTGGTATTGTGCCATAAGAGCAAAGTGGGAGACTTGCTCTTCTTCTTCCTCTGAGGATGATGGATCATCCCATGTCGCCTTTAAGTTGGTGGCACCCTTCTCCTTTCCTTTTGACTTCTTCTTGTCTCCTTTCTTCTTCTCCTCCTTCTTGTCATCTCTTTTCTTCAATTGGTGGCACTCGTTCTTCATGTGTCCCTCTTGGTGGCAGTTGTAACATATGATGTCCTTGGTTTTACCCTTACCTTTGGACCCTTTCCTAGTATAGGACTTGTTAGACAAACTTTTAAAAGCTCTACGAAATTTTCTTACCATGAACGCCTCTTGATCGCTATCCAAGGAGGCACTGAATTCTTCTGAGTCTGATGATGAGGAGTAGATCACTTTCTTCTTCTCTTTCCTTTTCTTCTTCTCCTTTTCTGCAACAAAGGCAATACCCTTCTCTTTGGCCGAGACATTAGCTTGCTCGTGTAGCTCAAATTCACAGAAAAGGTCGTCTAATTTAACAATTGACAAATCCCTCGATACCTTGTATGCATCAACCATGGATGCCCACAAGGTGGTTCTCGGGAAGGCTTGTAAAACATACCTGACGATGTCCCGGTTCTCGATCTTCTCTCCAATCACATGGAGCTCATTTATCACTTCCTTTACCCTTCCATGTAGCTGGCTGACGGTCTCGTTGCTCTTCATAGATAGGGATTGTAGTTGGGCCACTAGCAAGTCCTTCTTGGCTCTTCTGGACTCATTTGACCCCTCGTTCAATTCCACCAACTTGTCCCACAGTTCCTTAGCGCTCTTGAACGGCCCCACCTTGTTCAGTTTCTCCTTCGAGAGCCCGCACTGCAGTGTGGTGGTGGCCTTGGCATTGGATTGCGCCCTCTTCATCACCTCCTTTGACCAAGATCTCATCGGTGTTGGTTCTCCTCTTTCATCGACGGGCGCCTCGAAGCCATTTGCAACACTAATCCAGTTTTCAATATCATTCATAAGATAGTATTGCATTCTACCTTTCCAGTAAGCGAAGTCGTTCCTGTCGAAGAAAGGTGGTCGTGCGGTGGAGTATCCCTCTTGAAACGCCATTAAATTTGCTCCGATTGACGGTTAGTTCTTCCGAAACGCACTTGCTCTGATACCAACTGAAGGATCGTTTCTGGCGTGCTAGAGAGGGGTGAATAACACTTTTTCAGAATTGGATCTCTACAAATTTGTTAGCGCAGCGGAAATAATATGCAAATGAAAATAATTACAATGCTAACACTTATCGTTTACTTGGTATCCACCCAGATGGGTGACTAGTCCAAGGATCCACGCCGCGAGCACCACTTTTCACTATCGAAAACTCTCCTTGAGGTGGAGAAACCTTTACAGTCGATCTTCCTCTTTTCAGAATACAGTAGAATACAAGAGAGGAAGTGGAAAACACTCTTCAGACGAGCAGCACTTCGACACTGTACGGAACCGTACCGTGCATGTGCAAAAAGGTGCTCCTTTTATTGGTGAACAGGACAAACTCGCAGTCTATCCAGCCCCGCACTAGTAGACTGCCCCAAGGGCAGTTGACTGGTCTAGCATTAATTACTAGCCAACGGCTAGTTTTCGTGGTATACCAGTCGACTTCCCTATGGGCAGTCGACTGGTCCGAGGCCGAAAACTTTCTGTGGGTTTTGGCAGTCGACTGCCCCATGGCCAGTCGACTGCCCTGCCTCTCAGCTCAGTTCCAGCCACTCTGGACCTTCTCCTTCACGTATGCCTTCAGGTCTGTTCCCTTGGCTTGCCTCTTGAAGTCCTCTTCCTCTGGCTATCGTCCCTCATATGCGCACACAAGCCTTCCCTTGGCTTGCCTCCATGCCACCCTTCACGTGTGCCCTTGAAGTCTACTTCCCGGCTTGCCCTTGGAGCTCTCCTCCCTCGGCTCTCGTCCCTCGGATATGTCCAACATGTGTGATTCTCCAAGTCCTGGAAACTCAATCACACACATCAAATACAACATAACACTCTAACCTTAAACATATTCAACCACACACATCAAAACCATGATCTTCCAATCATTTAAGGGTCGATTGCCTCATCATCGCCCACCTCACAGGCACGGCAAGGAGTAGGGGCAAGTTATCCCCGAATCTTATAAATCTCCTGTGTTAGTGTCTTCTATTTTCTTTCTGTTGTTTGTTCTTTCTGTTCTGTTTTTTCGCTGCTAACTTGAGTGCAAAAAGAAGGTAAGCAAAGAAGCCAGAGTTTTTGGTGGCTGGCTATTCACACCCCCCTCTCTAGCCATCTCAGATCCAACAAGTGGTATCAGAGTCTGGGGCTCTTTCAAACGGATTAACACCCGAAGAGCAAGAAGATGACTTTGAGAGGAGAAGGCTTCAGCACCAACAGATCACCTTTCTTTGATGGAGCAGACTTTCAATACTGGAGATCTAGGATGGAATACTATCTGAAGATAGACATTTGTATGTGGTTTTCAGTAAAGGAGGGATTCACTCCTCTAAAGGATGCTGAGGGCAAAGAGCTCGAGTCATCAAGGTGGTCAGCCGAACAAACCAGAAAAGGTAAGGTTGATGCTAAGGCAGTGGTCACCTGATAAGTACCATTTTTGTTGATTATTTTAGATGTTAAAATCCATGTTTGACTCATATTTTTATTGATTAATTGTGAAAATGCCCTAGGTTTTAGAACTTAACTTTATTTTGGACTTAATTACAAATTTGCATTAAATTGGATTAATTGGCCACTAAATTTTGGATTTATTTTTGTAGGCACCAAAGGTTCAAGGACCTAGGGCATACTGGGTCAAACCTGAGTCGGATGGGAACCGGATCGAATTATCAAGCCTATGATCAATCCGGGCCGTCCGATTCAAGAGCGGCTAGATCTGAGCCATCCGGGACGATCTGAAGCAATCCGAACTAGGGTTAGGGTTGATCAAGCTCTATGATCAAGATCTGAAGGTTTTATCCCAATCAGAGCTAGATCAACCGTTGGATCAAGCAAGGAGGGCTCTAGAGCGTCCATTCACAGATAGAGTTGATCTGGACCATCCGTTGCATATCTGGAGGATCCGAGCTACCACAAGGCAGATCCTGACCCCAGATCATCATCATAAAAGTTTGGCTCAAATCAGACCAAGATCTACCGTTGGATCTCCTCCGATCAATCTGAGCCGTCGATTTGTTCCTATTTAATCAAAACGCAGCCACATTTCTCAGCGTCGCGTCTCCGCCGCTACAGTTCCCTTCATCGAGTTCTTCATTTTTCTTAGTGTTTTTCTTCATTTCCGGGGCGCGACCCCTCGATTCTTCATCAAGATCATCTTCTGGAGCTTTGGAGGTCAGTTTGGTTGGAGAATTAAGCTCGAATTCGCGCCGGACAGAGTTATTTGAGGGTTTCGGTGGCTCTGTGGTCTGACCGCTAAAATCTCATCCACAAACCATTTCCGAGCTTCTGGGCAGCTTGTAGGGGTTCTCAGGTGAGCTCAGAAGCTTCCCAATTCATCATCGCAGCTCCATTATTTGAGATCGAAGCGTTTGGATTGGAAATTCCCAGCTTGCGCAGTTTGAGCAGAGTTCACTAATTCAATCTGATTGTCCACTGATTTGCTGTGCTTAGGGGTTCGAGGCCGGCTCTTGCTTGACGACCAAGAAGAATTTGAGCTTAGGGAAGATTGAGGAGTAGTTTAATTAGTTTAAATTCAGTTTTTAGCTGTTAATTCTCATTTCTGTCATTTCTATTTCATTACAATTCGTATCAGATTGGTTAAGTTTGTTTTCTTCATTGTTACTGCTTTAATCAGTTTAGATTATGCAAGTTAATTAGATTTATTGTTTGTTAGTGCCCATTTGTTTTTAAATTCTAGTTTAATTCGTGTTTACTTGTTATGTATCAGTTTAGGCCCTGTTTTCACTCTGCATATCAGATTTATTTTCCTGAGTATCAGTAGCTTTGTTTTTAGTTCATTATAGTTTCCATTCCTAAAGTAAACTAAGACTTTAGTGTGATGTGCACTTGAATTCGTCTTGTGTTTAGTTTGGTTAATTCTGAATTTCGATTTCATTGCTGCAGTTTTCAATTCAGATTCTGCGCAACTCATTTCTAAAACTCAGATTTACTTTCCTGCGTTCCAGCAATTAATTCCTGTCTTTGTCTCAAATAACAATTCAATTTGGAGTTGTACCAAGTTAAACTCAGTTCTAAGTGAACTCTAGCACTTGGTATCAGCTCATTTCGCAATGAGAGTGTTTCAGTTGTGAGCAGTTTATTTCTGCACATACAATGTTCTGAATTTCAGCCTCATGTCTTGCATCAAATTTTTGCTGCATCCATATTTTGATTCTGCAGATATATGAACCACATGGGAAATGATCCATCTGATTTTTGAGCATTAGTTCTTGTGTATCAATGAGTTGTTTCTGGAATCATACTTCTGCATTTTTAATTTTCTGAACTCCATGTCTGATTTCCTGCAATCCATTTCTGCATTTGGATCAAATTACTGCACTGCCACTCTTCAGCCACGTTCCTGCAATTCTGCAGCCAAGTCCATTTCGTTTCTGCATCCATGAATTTCTGCATCACATCAATTTCTGAATTCCATTCTTGCAATTCGACTTTCGTTCTGAATTCAGTCTTTCTACATGCATCAGTTCGATTCTGCTGAGTTAGTATCAGTGAAGGTTGAAGTTTTGAATTCTATTGCTCATTTGTAGCTGCAATTCTGAGTTTAAATCCTGTTTAATTTTTTAGCACTGCATTTCTGAAAGTTACTCATACCTGCGTATCAGATTTTGGCTCAGAATTCTTACTCCGCAGCCCTTGTTTCTGCAGTAATTGTCTCTGAATTGTGAAATTGATTTGTTTGTTTCAACTCTAATTGCTCACTTCAGCTTATGGTGTTGCTTTTAGCATAGTTTTCAATCCATCAGCTTACCCTGATTGCGTGCCAAATTGATGAACTTTTGCTCTTGGTATCAACAGAAAACTTGGCGTGGATTGGTGCTAAGTTAATTACAACTTGTAGTGTGTTTTGGAGCTTGAAAACATCTAATATTGCAATTGGCCATTTCTGAACATTCCCTTGCATTTGCTTGTTACCATTGAAATTGCATCGAGTTGGTGTTGATGTGTTTGTAGTTTAATTTCTGAATTTAATAGTTAGCAATTGTATTAAATTGTTTGTTTCTGAAAATTGCCATCACCGCCTTCATCCCATGGCTTGGCATTTGTTTTACACTTAAGATCAGATTTAATTTCCAGAAATTGGGTGAGTGTTTTAAGTTGATTGAATTGGCTATTGATTGAGTTATAACTTGCTATCACTTGCTTAGCTTATGAGCTAAGTTTCCTTACTTTCATTGCGATGTCATTTCCGAATTGAACCCAAACCCAAATCTTTATTCGAAACCCAAAAATCAAACGACACCTAAGTACAAGCGAATCAAACAAACCTTCAACTAGTCCCTGAGAAAAATACGACCTGTGGCCCCTATATTACATTTTCATACTTTGATTGTAAAAAGGGTTTCCAGCATTCATTCATTCATTGATATTTAAATTTGATGAGCCCATATATTTCGTGACAAATTAATTAGTATATTTTGGGCCCGTCAAATTTTTGGCGCCGTTGTCGGGGAAGCAACTAGTTGATTTGTTTGATTTTTGCTTGTATACTTTTTGACATATCTTAGGGTTCTATTTTATTGTGCTTATTCTTTCATATACGGTTGCTGCCATTTTTCTTGTTTGATTTGTGACAGGGCTGCAAATTCAAAATGTGGTCAAAAGAGATAGAAAAGGCATTGGAGGAGATAAGAAATGTGTTAAAGGAGTGGGACTACCAACTAGAACATAAAGCTCAGTCATCTGCTTACCAGAAGCCACCTCAGCCACAATTTCAGCCTCTCCAGAAATTTCAACAGCCACCATAGCAAGTTTTCCAACAATTTCAGCCAAATTCCAGCAATTTCCAGAATTTCCAGAATTTTCAGAACGGGCAGCCAATTTTTCAGAATTTTCAGCCTAGTTTTCAGCAATTTCAGCCCAATTTTCAGCAACCATTTCAGCATTTTGAACCTCAATTCCAGCAATACAATCAAGGGCAGCAAAATTTTCAATCATTCCCAGTTTTTCCAGCGCAAAACCAACAAAATTTTCAGCCTACACAGCCCTTGAACCAGTTTTCACAGCCATACAATCAAGGGTTTCAAGGGCAGAATTTTCAGTCTTCGCCACCTAATTTTCCAGCTCAAAATCAAAACTTTCAGGGCTACATTTCCCGGTAAAATTTTCCAGCATATCAGCCCTCTGATCAGTCCTTTAATCAGCCCCAACAGCAGGGTTTTCAAGGATCACAGCAAGCTCAAAATTTTCAACCTACTTCATCCTTTCAAAATCAGTCAAGGAGCTATGCTAACCAAGGAGGCTTTGAGAATCTTAATGAGAATGAGGCTCAACTACAAAGAATGGAGGAGATTTATCAACTAGTTGTACAATATCATCAACAGCAGCAAAGGCTTCAAGACATCGAAAGAGGCGTTGGACAAATTTCTAGTCAAATGAATCAGATACAAGTTCAAGGTGACCCTAGTGCAAGGCCAAATCTTTCTTTAATGGATCTTGCAATTTTAGAAGAAGAAGAAGAAGAATATATTAAAGTCTGGGCACCTAGAGCATGCATTCCTCCGGAGATTCCTACTCAAAATTCATTTTCAAATTTTTCAGCTCCAGAAGAAGAAACTGAAGCTCCACAGGACCATTCTAGTCTTTTATTTTCTGATGATAGTGTTATTAGTGGTCCTAATTTTTCTGATACTGTTGTTGCAGATATTACAGGAGAAGAATGCAGAGGAGATGATTCCATAGGTGTAGGGATTGCACTAAGCCCCAGGGACCACCACAAGATTTAGAGAACGAACCAGAAAGTGTAGGGACTTGCATGGTGGAGGCAAGCACCCAAGGATCACCAGTTGATTGTCCACCAGAGCCTGAGGCTGAAGAGGAGCATGCACGTGACCAGGAGGAGGCCACAGATACACCTTCAGGTATTATCCAGCACGCTGAGGTAAGTATTTCTTCTCTTTGTTCAGGAAAATGCAGTGAGGTACCTCGTACTGAATTTATTGATTCTGATGAATTTATTGATATACCTTGTGTAGAAAGTGTTTGTGAAAATCCAATAGAGGTACCAAACATTGATTTTATTGCTCATCATGCATTACTTGATACATCTCTTGTTGATATGAATAGTGAAATAATTTTAGAGACACCACAAATTAATTTTATTGGCTGTGATACATTATTTGATACATCCTTGGTAGAAAATAATTGTGAAAAATTTATTGAGACACCAAGAATTGATTTCATTGAACATGATACAGATTTGGATTCATTTCATGCAGATACTTATATCATTTTATTTCTTTCTGACCCTGCACGCTTGAGAAAGGTATTACACTGTTTTGCAGGGTCCAGAAGACTCCAGGAGTGGGTGCTCCAGCTGAACAGACTTCAACCTCCTGGAAGTACTTCTGAAAGGCATCAAGAAGGAGGAGAAGATCTTACTTTAATCCATAGCCCTCCATTCCTTCCATGGATTTTGAACCTGAATCGCCTTCGGCCACCGGAGCAAATTTTTGAAAAGTTTAAGTGTGGGGGAGCCCGAATTCACTCAGCTACCCATGTTCCTCCACTACCAAGATGGAGGCTACTTCTGGATCGACTCCGTCCACCAGAAATAAAGGGGAGTTGGTTTTTTCTTGTATTTTCTTTTATCGCATTTTTCACTTTTATGTTTTCTAGAGTAAATTGAATAAATAGTCGTTGTAAATACCATGTCTTTTCTTTTAGCACTTTTGCATGAGTAGAAATAAAAGTATCCCTCTAGGTTATCTCTATAGCATTTTAGAGTCTTTTGAAAATAAATTAAATTTGGTTGTTAAAACTTAGGATTTGAGCTAATGGATAAATTCTTGGATGCTTGAGTACTACTTGCTTTAGATTCTTAATTGAGGACTTGGGATGAATTATTTTGACCTAGTGAGAATTAGCCTTACTTTTGTGATACACATATGTTATTGTGCTCTAGAACTTGCTAGGTTCTTTCGAAATCATATTTCAATGGTTGGATCACATCTATAGAGACTAATCACTTTGTTTACTTTTCCACATCAACTTTGGCAAAAATCATATTTATCCTATTTGTCTTTCCTTATTCCTAATTCTAACCCCAATTTTTCTATGGATTTGTTTGCTTGGGATGTTTTCTTGATGCTATTTTGCCCGAGACGGACAAAGTTTTAAGTGTGGGGGAGTGATTAGTGATTTGAAAGCAAATTGTATCAAAAGAAGCAATTCATGTCGGAAAAAAAAAAAATTTTTGTGCCAAGTGAGTGATGTTTGGTACCAAGAATGAGTTAGAGAGATGGAAGCAATGGGAAATTGAGTTTCCTTATCATATTTTGAAGACTTAAATGGCAAGCAAAGAAAAATCAGTGCAATGAAATCAAAGAAAAAAATCTGTCAATGTATCAACTTACCTAGTGAAGCATTCAATTCTCCATTACCATGTGATGTCTTCATTTGGAGAAATCAAAGTTTTTGCAATGAATCTGCCATGAAGCTGAAATGGAGAGCAAAACAGAAAAAGAAAAAAATTTGAGAAGCAGAGCTAAGACAAGTTGGCACGCATTGGAAGCAACCCATGCTAAGTTTTAAGCTTAATCGAATATCTTATGCATGTGAAGCTGAAAAATTGCTTAAGAATCTATTGAGAGCTGTTGTTGAATCTCCAATACAGGGACAGAACAAGAAAAACTCAGATTGAAAGGACTAGACTGTGGTTTAGACTTGGAACAGGTTAGTATCAAGTGAAAACTGAATTTGGATGGAGTTAAGAAAGGTAGAGCTGACCACAGAAGCTGCCGAGTGCTACATCTGGGATCTGATCTCCATGCTGAAGACCATCTGAATTGAAGAACTGATGACATTGTAGCAGCCGAGCAGCTGCTGAAATCAGAGAAGTTGAAGCTGATTGTTTTGGATCTGCAGCTGGGCAGAATGGAGAAAGCAGAAATCTGATGCCAAATTTAAATGCAGAAATGTGTTTAACTGAAAGGTGCTGAAACAATTGAATAACTCATTGTTGAATCTGCAGCTGACTAAAAAAAAAAAGAAGAGAGATCTGCAGTTTAAAAAAAAAAATCAGATTGGCAGTGCAGTTTTTGAGCATTTTGTGCTAAGTTGAGGCTGAAATTAGATTTTCCTGGGCTTTAAATCAGGGAACAAAGTAGGAAATGCATCAAAGAGTATTGAAAACACTCAATGCTGATCAAATCTGGAAGAAATTCGGATGATAAAAGGCTGATCAGAAACAGAATTTGAAAGGTTGACCAAAGGCTGAAAAGAAAGCTGAAAAACTGCATTGTTGGAAATCTGCCGAGTGATACATCTGGGAGCAATTGGAGATTTAGATTCTTTACTACACTTTGAAGATTCAAGTGGTAATCAATGGAAAAATTTGAAAATCTATGCCATGTCAAAAGAGAGAAAAGTATGTTTTCTTGATGCTATGAAGCTATTCGGCCACTTCCTACAAAAAAATCTGTGAGCTTGAATGGCAAAGCAGTGAGGCAGAGCCGAAATCAAAGGGAGCACTTATGAAGAGAATTCTGATATGAAGAAAGGAAATGGCACAAAATCTGAACCAAAATGAAAAAAAAAACAGTTTGTGCCAAAAAGGAAACTGAAAATCTGCTACTTTGGATCGGAATTGGCTTGGATGAAGAATAGAGAAGTTGGAATTATGGAAGTCTCGATCAGCAACACCTTGTTAGGATTTGAATTGAAGCTGAACCAAGCTGGAAAAATCTGAAATAAAGTGCAGAAAAGTTGAAGCAAATGCAGAAATCTGTAAAAATCAGAGGAAGGCTGATAAGAAGTTAATTGAGGCTGAATTGAAGCTTTTTGAAGCAAGGAAATGTAGGAAAATCTGCAGCCGAAAATCTGAGCTTGCAATGCTG
Organism: Boesenbergia rotunda; assembly: GCA_024364735.1. Classification (NCBI taxonomy): domain Eukaryota; kingdom Viridiplantae; phylum Streptophyta; class Magnoliopsida; order Zingiberales; family Zingiberaceae; genus Boesenbergia; species Boesenbergia rotunda. The sequence goes on along the minus strand of JAGFNQ010002553.1, from coordinate 237,585 downwards.
AATCTGAGCTTGCCAAGTGCTGAATTTTAGGGCTGATGAATGAAGAAAACAAGCTGAAAAATCTGTGCAATAACAAAGAGAACAAAATCTGTGACAAGTGAAGAGAATTTGAAAAAAATCTGTGCCATGGCCGAAATCCATTCAGAGCTGATGAATGAAGAACTGCAGCTGGAAAAATCTGAGATCAATGGCAGCAAATCTGTACCAAAAACAGAGGGAAAATTCAGCTATGAACTCAAGAAAAAGAGCTGGAATTTGGAGGCTAATCAGAAGCTGATCAGAGGCTGAACAAAGCTGCACAAAAATGGAATTTGGAGGCTAATGAAGTTGGAATTGAAGCTGAGATGTTTCCATTTTGAGTTGCTGGAATGATACAAACTGCTGTGCCAAGTTTAAATACACTCATTGAAAAATTCAGCACTACTTTACAATGGACAGAACTGAAAATTTCAGTGCTGGAATTTCACTTTCCATTTAAAATTTGAATTGTAACCTGCCGAGTGCTGATTTGGAGCTGCTGAACTGACAAAAGCTGAATGCAAAGTAAGCTGTATGATGCTAAAATCTGTTGAAGAAGTGTTGCTGAACATGTATTGGAAAAATTCAGAATTGAAATACAAGAAGGATTTAAAGTGTGATACCATAAAAACTTGTTTTGTATCAACTTGAAACTGAAATTGTGTTTTGAAATCAGAGTTTTTCAATGAAGATGCCGTGGAGCTGATATTGAAACACAAAGAAAGAAAGCAGAAAATGAATTCAGTAGCTACCAAGAGAAAGAGAAAAGAAAAGGAAGAAAGTTGGCACACAAAAGGCAATTTGGCACATTAGACCAAAGAAGGGTTTTTATTCAAATTCTTGAAGGACAATGCCATAGTTCGACTTCACAACTCTTTTGAGATCATTAGAGGACTGTATGGAAAGCAAGAGCATCAAAAATATCCTCCAGCACTCAAGTCTTCCACTTTACTCATTTTTCCATTTTCTTTGTTTTTATTCCATTTCTCACCATTTTCTATGCTTTTCACTTGTTTTTATAGATGTTGATCCTAATCATGATTAATGGTGGAGATTAGATAATAAGCAAGCCTATGGTAGTTCAAGAAGCATGTGTGTTTGAGTGAGCTCCACTTCCATCATCAAGTTAGAACTTAAGAAGAGAGCCACCAAATTTTCCTTGAAAGGCTAGTGATTTAAATTCATCTCAATGATTCATGATGGATGAAAAGGCTAAGTTGTTGATTTAAGGACAAGATAGTAATCCATAGAGCTTAGATTTATGAGAATTGACAACCCTAGGTAATTTCTTTTCATTTGTTTCTAATTATGCTTAAGAGAGCCTAAGGGATACTTATTTAGTTGTTTCGCGAGACGCTCAAGGTTAAGTGTGGGGGAGTTGATAAATACCATTTTTGTTGATTATTTTAGATGTTAAAATCCATGTTTGACTCATATTTTTATTGATTAATTATGAAAATGCCCTAGGTTTTAGAACTTAACTTTATTTTGGACTTAATTGCAAATTTGAATTAAATTGGATTAATTGACCACTAAATTTTGGATTTATTTTTGTAGGCACCAAAGGTTCAAGGACCTAGGGCATACTGGGTCAAACCTGAGTCGAATGGGAACCGGATCGAATTATCAAGCCTATGATCAATCCGGGCCGTCCGATTCAAGAGCGGCTAGATCTGAGCCATCCGGGATGATCTGAAGCAATCCGAGCTAGGGTTAGGGTTGATCAAGCTCTATGATCAAGATCTGAATGTTTTATCCCAATCAGAGCTAGATCAACCGTTAGATCAAGCAAGGAGGGCTCTAGAGCGTCCATTCATAGATAGAGTTGATCTGGACCATCCGTTGCATATCTGGAGGATTCGAGCTACCACAAGGCAGATCCTGACCCCAGATCATCATCATAAAAGTTTGGCTCAAATCAGACCAAGATCTACCGTTGGATCTCCTCCGATCAATCTGAGCCGTCGATTTGTTCCTATTTAATCAAAACGCAGCCACATTTCTCAGCGTCGCGTCTCCGCCGCTACAGTTCCCTTCATCGAGTTCTTCATTTTTCTTAGTGTTTTTCTCCATTTCCGGGGCGCGACCCCTCGATTCTTCATCAAGATCATCTTCTGGAGCTTTGGAGGTCAGTTTGGTTGGAGAATTAAGCTCGAATTCGCGCCGGACAGAGTTATTTGAGGGTTTCGGTGGCTCTGTGGTCTGACCGCTGAAATCTCATCCACAAATCATTTCCGAGCTTCTGGGCAGCTTGTAGGGGTTCTCAGGTGAGCTCAGAAGCTTCCCAATTCATCATCGCAACTCCATTATTTGAGATCGAAGCGTTTGGATTGGAAATTCCCAGCTTGCGCAGTTTGAGCAGAGTTCACTAATTCAATCTGATTGTCCACTGATTTGCTGTGCTTAGGGGTTCGAGGCCGGCTCTTGCTTGACGACCAAGAAGAATTTGAGCTTAGGGAAGATTGAGGAGTAGTTTAATTAGTTTAAATTCAGTTTTTAGCTGTTAATTCTCATTTCTGTCATTTCTGTTTCATTACAATTCGTATCAGATTGGTTAAGTTTGTTTTCTTCATTGTTACTGCTTTAATCAGTTTAGATTATGCAAGTTAATTAGATTTATTGTTTGTTAGTGCCCATTTGTTTTTAAATTCTAGTTTAATTCGTGTTTACTTGTTATGTATCAGTTTAGGCCCTGTTTTCACTCTGCGTATCAGATTTATTTTCCTGAGTATCAGTAGCTTTGTTTTTAGTTCATTATAGTTTCCATTCCTAAAGTAAACTAAGACTTTAGTGTGATGTGCACTTGAATTCGTCTTGTGTTTAGTTTGGTTAATTCTGAATTTCGATTTCATTGCTGCAGTTTTCAATTCAGATTCTGCGCAACTCATTTCTAAAACTCAGATTTACTTTCCTGCGTTCCAGCAATTAATTCCTGTCTTTGTCTCAAATAACAATTCAATTTGGAGTTGTACCAAGTTAAACTCAGTTCTAAGTGAACTCTAGCACTTGGTATCAGCTCATTTCGCAATGAGAGTGTTTCAGTTGTGAGCAGTTTATTTCTACACATACAATGTTCTGAATTTCAGCCTCATGTCTTGTATCAAATTTTTGTTGCATCCATATTTTGATTCTGCAGATATATGAACCACATGGGAAATGATCCATCTGATTTTTGAGCATTAGTTCTTGTGTATCAATGAGTTGTTTCTGGAATCATACTTCTGCATTTTTTAATTTTCTGAACTCCATGTCTGATTTCCTGCAATCCATTTCTGCATTTGGATCAAATTACTGCACTGCCACTCTTCAGCCACGTTCCTGCAATTCTGCAGCCAAGTCCATTTCGTTTCTGCATCCATGAATTTCTGCATCACCTCAATTTCTGAATTCCATTCTTGCAATTCGACTTTCGTTCTGAATTCAGTCTTTCTACATGCATCAGTTCGATTTTGCCGAGTTAGTATCAGTGAAGGTTGAAGTTTTGAATTCTATTGCTCATTTGTAGCTGCAATTCTGAGTTTAAATCCTGTTTAATTTTTTAGCACTGCATTTCTGAAAGTTACTCATACCTGCGTATCAGATTTTGGCTCAGAATTCTTACTCCGCAGCCCTTGTTTCTGCAGTAATTGTCTCTGAATTGTGAAATTGATTTGTTTGTTTCAACTCTAATTGCTCACTTCAGCTTATGGTGTTGCTTTTAGCATAGTTTTCAATCCATCAGCTTACCCTGATTGCGTGCCAAATTGATGAACTTTTGCTCTTGGTATCAACAGAAAACTTGGCGTGGATTGGTGCTAAGTTAATTACAACTTGTAGTGTGTTTTGGAGCTTGAAAACATCTAATATTGCAATTGGCCATTTCTGAACATTCCCTTGCATTTGCTTGTTACCATTGAAATTGCATCGAGTTGGTGTTGATGTGTTTGTAGTTTAATTTCTGAATTTAATAGTTAGCAATTGTATTAAATTGTTTGTTTCTAAAAATTGCCATCACCGCCTTCATCCCATGGCTTGGCATTTGTTTTACACTTAAGATCAGATTTAATTTCCAGAAATTGGGTGAGTGTTTTAAGTTGATTGAATTGGCTATTGATTGAGTTATAACTTGCTATCACTTGCTTAGCTTATGAGCTAAGTTTCCTTACTTTCATTGCGATGTCATTTCCGAATTGAACCCAAACCCAAATCTTTATTCGAAACCCAAAAATCAAACGACACCTAAGTACAAGCGAATCAAACAAACCTTCAACTAGTCCCTGAGAAAAATACGACCTGTGGCCCCTATATTACATTTTCATACTTTGATTGTAAAAAGGGTTTCCAGCATTCATTCATTCATTGATATTTAAATTTGATGAGCCCATACATTTCGTGACAAATTAATTAGTATATTTTGGGCCCGTCAGTATCCACCCCGGACGGGTGACTAATCCAAGAATTCGTCGGTGGATCAACCCCCAGATAACCTCCGGCTAGATCTGTCGCTCCTTGTGGGTGGAGAAACCTCGCCACAGCATTTCGGACGCTATCTGATCACAAGAGACTACTAACTCACTTTACCCAAGCGAGTTTTGTCAAAAAGGATAGTAGGAAACGAGCCCCTTTAAATAGGGCTCGAAGCTGTAACAGCCGCTACCAGTCGACTGCCAAAATGGCAGTCACCTGGTTCCACTCAGATTCGACTGTTGTAGTACAACGTTCGAATCTGCCAGCCTGTTCCAGCTTATACCAGTCGACTGCCAATGGGCCAGTCGATTGGGACACACCTAAGCCTAGGCTTTCACTCCCGAGTACAAATCTCTCCGCACTCAAACCCTCCCGGCTTAGCCCCAGAGTACAAACACTTATACTCAGACCCTTACAACCCAATTGACTCTTCAACAGCAGCCTTGACTGTTACCTTCACGCCCTCTTCATCTTCGGCCCTCGGCCCTCGGATGTGCACGCAAGCCTCCAGCTTGCCTCCATGCCACCCTTCACGTACGCCTTGAAGTCCGCGTCCCTCGGCTCATCATCCCTGCTATCTAACGGTCCCTTGGATGCGCAGCAAGCCTCCAGCTTGCCTTCATGCAATCCTTCACCTGAAGGCATCAACCAAGTCCATGTGTACCTGTACACCTGCACACTCATGTACACATATTAGTCCAGCACAAATCCTAACTTAACCATATTGCCCACACATCAAAATATCATGATCCTCCAAATCATCTCAGGGCTGATTGCCCCAACAATCTATCCCTTTTTGATGTGTGACAATCTGTTAAGCTAGGTAAACATATAGCAATAATAGCAAAAGCAATTGAAAAATTAAAGCATAACACACAAGAGGCAACCTCCCCCTTAACCTATACTTTCTCCCAAATTTCAATTCTTATTGCTAATACCAAGTTAAGTTTTCCCAACTTACTTAACTCTAACCCAAACCAAGTTAGATTTTGACCAAACCTAACTTAACACTCAAGTTCTCCCCTTTTGACACCATCAAAAGATTGCCCCAAGCAACCCTACCCCTGGTGCCAGATAAAACTCAACCAAAACCTCAGAAACAAAAAAAAATCACAAACTGCCCACACTCCCAGTCGACTGCGAGCCTGCCAGTCGACTGATACGCTATTTTCAGAATATCCAACCGAAATTCAGAAACGCGTAAAAAATTTCAGAAAATCCAAAAAAATGTAAAACTTTGCAAACACGATTGTTAAGGTATGCCTTACCCTAGAAAAATTTGGTTCATGAAAAACATCAACCGTGTTTGACTTGTGGTACAAACTCAAAAATTCTCAAATAATGTCACTTTGTATCAACATTGACTTCTAATCATGGTATCCTATATTTGTCACTTTCTATCAACTGCATTTGACATTTAGAATGATTCCCAAACTTCCCTTTGTCATATAAATATTAGCATTTGATTTCCAACCAAACCATATTAGGTAATATAACAATATAAAATTTCCAAATCATATTATGAACACATATATAAGGATCATAAAAAAAATCATCCATTAGCACGTAAGGATTTTCAAGCAATTTTTAAAACATCATCTAGTCATGATAAAATTTTAATAACATAATAGAAAAATAATAAAGCAAGTCACATGACATAAATCTACAACATAGAGTAATACATAGAAGTTTCATACAAGAAACACAGAAATAGTCATGACATAAGACCTAAAAGAGTATTTAGGGCCAAAGCCCTGAAGTCATCCAAATAAATACAATTAGAATAGAAAGTGTTTGAGAGGTATAATACATCAACCAATGATAATACTCTCAACACTGAAAACTCCCAAAAGCTGCATCATCTGATCAGAACATAGGATCGTCACCGCCTGGAGGAGGATAAGGATGAGGCGCCTGATAAGTGAGATGCAGCTGTCGCAGCATCTCATACATGTCATCCTGGCGGCTGGTCATCCCCTAAACTGCCGCCTCAATCCTCTGCTCAGACTGCTGTACTCCGTGAATATCCTCACGAATGACATGAACATCCTCCTGGAGCCTATGGACGTCTGACTGAAGCTGGGTGAACTCTACACGTGTAACAATCCCAGCGGGCTCCTCATCTGAGCTAGCGGCCTCTAGACGCTGTCTCCATACAAACTCCCCCTGCCAGCACTCAATACCTGCCAAGGACAATTGACGCGTGCCAATCTGATCATAGTCCTTGGACAGGTGCCTGACCTGACCACTACCCACACGAATGTCAAAACGTAAATGCAAAAACTCGGTCAGGATATGGCAGAAGGGCATATATATCTTCCCATTGATGCTCTGGGAAGAATGGCAAATGGCACTAAAGACCCGTAAGGAGACATCGATATCTAACCTTCTCTCCAAGGTGTACATCATCACCAGATGTGGGAGTCTGATCCTGGACCACCCCTTGGTGATAATGGGCAAGATACACTCTATGACGATCTTATACAAGACATGGCTAAATGGTCTCATGGGTTTAGCATCAAACAGACGCTCCGACTCATTCCTGTGTCTTCTAAAATAATGCATATGGATCTAATCAATGGTGACTCCAGGAAACTCTAGTGGTTCAACAACAGTGGGAAAGTAAATAGATGCATTATTTGACGCTCTACACTGTAGGAACCCGGCTAAACCCATGACTGAGAAAGGGATAGGAATACTAGCAACTCGAGACTCATACAGATTACTATCGGAGTCGATGCAAGTCAAATTTGTGTAAAACTCTGTACATAAGTCAATATCTATGTCATGCTGGCAGTAGACTAGTTGATCCAGTTGAAAATGAGTGATCATTTCAGCTAGTTGAGAACTTCTCTTGAAAGAAGGCCTTGTTTAGGTATCGGCAATTCATCACTATGAATTCATTCTCTTCAAACCTTTTCTTACATTCCAGGGACCTAAACCTGGACCCTCCCGGACTTTGTTAGGATGATCCTTCACCCCTAGATCTCTTAGATGCCATCCTAAAAACCACACACACACATGCATGCCAAGACAACCCCCCCCCCCCAAAGGAAAAATATCAAAGAACATGCACAAAAACATCATGTTAGTGCCAAAACATGGTTTAAATGAAGAAATGGAACCTTAAACAACAATACCTTTTCATTCTCCTCATGATGATTCGAGTTTGAGAGTATGGCTTGAAGAGGAGAGGTTTTAACAAACCCTAGAGGTAGATCGAGGTTAGAGGAGGACTTAGAGAGGAATTTTAGAACATAGAAGTGCCTGAGGTCGAAGGAGGAACGTAGGAGAAGAGTGGATCGCCGGGGAAATCGCCAAAGCCCTAGAGTTTGGCTTTCCCCGGCGCGCCTTTTCCTTTTATAAATCCCGCGTCCCAGTCGCCTGCCAAAATCGCAGTCGACTGGGTTCGAGTATAAATACATTCTGTGAGGTTTACCAGTCACCTGCCAAGATCGTAGTCGACTGGGTTCGAGTGTAATTACATTCTGTGAGGTTTACCAGTCACCTGCCAAACTGGCAGTCGACTGGTATCTGAAACTTAGTTTTTCAAGTCCTAAATTCAGTAATGCACTATTAATTCCACAAATTCCCAAAAAATCTGAAATCTTGTGGGGAGATTTGTGGATCCTATGTCTACTTGGGAAAAATATAATATCAATCAAAACTATCCCGAATCCCAAGATTGATACAAACTTCAAGTTTCTCTAAATTGTATTATTGAAACCTTTCCCAAAAGTTCTAATTTCGACCTCACCTCGATACTTCTTCCCATGCTCATTCATACTACACTAATAGCATCGAGTTATATGGTATTTAAGCATTAAAATCAATTTCTTTCAATTATGATCCCATTTTCAATATTTTACTCTATGACTCTCCCTTTAGTGTGCCAATTCTCTAGAGTTAAGACTAACCTTAGCCTTTTAGACCCATTGGCACCCTCCATAGACCATCTAGTCCCCTAGAAGAAAACCACCTGAGATCCATTGACCATAAAACCCATTTTGACTTCTAGAGCTCTCCCTTGAGCTCCTAGCCCTAGTTACCTCCCTAGGTAACTCTTCTACAAAGGCAAGACCACACCAGTGCTCCTCTAGTGCTTCATGACCTTCCACTCTTACTCTCTTAACCCTATAGACCTTTTTCTTGGTCAATTTCTTTTCTTTTCCTTTAAATGACTTTTCCTTGCCGCTTTTGACTTTTTCTCTACCATAGTTATAGGGCATCCTTGAATATGACATCTTATCAACATTAGCCCTCCTAGGGTGGTATCCTAGACCTGGCCTACCATCCCTATGATTTTGGTCATTTGATATCATATTCAATTCCTCGGACCCTTGAATGACTCTTCCTAGGTTTCTTTCTAACTTATCAAGTTTTGCTCTTAAAACTTGATTTTCTTTTTCCAACTTTCTAACCTTAGGATCACTAGACCTACTTTGATCATTTCTAGGTCTTCCTATTTTTCTAGGCATATTTCTCCCTTTCTTAGAGTTTATGCCTTGGTCCTTATTCCTAGAGTTCCTAGATTTATCATGTATCATAGAATTTTTGGTATTTTGGCATACAAAATTGTTTCTATTCCTATCATGATATTGAAAACCAAAAACACGCATGGGCACGCAATTGTTATCAATTCTATCATTCGTACAAGCATTTTGAGCATAAACTGAGTTAGGGATTACCTCCCTTACCCTTGTAGCTCCCCCTTGATATAAGCTCCCCTTTCTCTTTTCTTCTTTCTCCCATTTCCTTAGATGCTCCATCTTCTTTAGCTCCTTACTCCTTGGACACTTTGTATGGTAGTGCCCTAGCTCCCCGCATGTGAAACACCTAATTTTTCTTCTTTTCTCCTTTTGAGTTTCCTCATTCCTACAACCCCCATTAGAATTTAAATGAATAGATTTGGGCTTAGGAATTACCTCCTTTTTACCTAGTGGACACTTATCCTTGTAGTGCCCCTTTTTGTTGCAACCAAAGCATACGATGTGCTCTTTTGATTTAGCTTTGGTGGATGTGGAAGTCTTTTCTTGCTCTTGTGGGGATGAGGGTCTCTCCTCCCCCTCAACCCTTGATGTTAATACTTCTTCTTTTTCTTCTGACGAGATGGATCCTTTTTCACTTGATTCCTCTTCATCACTTGATGATTCTCCTTCTCTTTGGTCTTTTTGGACACTTGAGCTTATTTCTTTGGGCTCTTCTTGTGTCGGGTTCTTATGTACTTCTTCCAATTTTGTCCATAACTCATAGGCATTTTTATACTTCCCTACATTACTCAAAATATTAGTAGGCAAAATATTAACCATGATATTGATTACCTTTTCATTGGCCCTTGCTTGTTCTTGTTGCTCCTTGGTCCAATACCTAGGTCGGAGCTTCTTTCCATGCTTGTCCTTAGGGGTCTCCAAGGACTCTTCTAGCACCATTACGCACTCCCAATCCATGTCGAGCCACATCTTCATTCTAGCTTTCCAATAATCAAAATCTTCATGCTCGTATGGTGGTGGTGAGTTTATATCTTCCCCAAGTTTGTCTTCCATCATTCTTCTTTCTCTAGCGTGTGTTCCCTCGGCGGTTAGTCCGATCAAGAGCGGTCCTTCGCTCTGATACCAACTGATGGATCGATTTGGCGTGCTAGAGGGGGGTGAATAGCACTTTTTCTTTTGGATCTCTACAAGTTCGTTATCGTAGCGGAAATAATATGCAAATGACTACAAAACAATGCTAACAACCTGATTTACTTGGTATCCACCCCGGATGGGTGACTAATCCAAGAATCCGTCAGTGGATCAACCCCCGGATAACCTTCGGCTAGATCTGTCGCTCCTTGTGGGTGGAGAACCCTCGCCACAGCATTTCGGACGCTATCTGATCACAAGAGACTACTAACTCACTTTACCCAAACGAGTTTCGTCAAAAAGGATAGTAGGAAACAAGCCCCTTTAAATAGGGCTCGAAGCTGTAACAGCCACTACCAGTCGACTGCCAAAATGGCAGTCACCTAGTTCCACTCAAATTCAACCGTTGTAGTACAACGTTCGAATCTGCCAGCCTGTTCTAGCATGTACCTGTCAAAAAGGATGTCAGGGTTTTCTATTATCATTGATCAGCACTGATGGTAGCAGTAGCCCTCAGCTCTCGAGTGTTCCAGTGGTCCAAGAATTCCCAGACGTATTTCCAGAGGAGCTACCTGGTTTGCCTCCCAGAAGGCAAGTTGAATTTGTGATCGAGTTGATTCCGGGGACTGCGCCGGCATCAAAGGCTCCGTATCGTATGGCGCCTAAGGAGTTGGACGAGCTAAAGGTCCAGCTTCAAGAGTTGCTTGACAGGGGATTTATTCGTCCTACTGTATCTCCATGGGGTTCACCAGTTTTATTTGTCAAGAAGAAGGATGGTTCTATATGGTTGTGCATCAACTACAGACAGTTGAATGCTGTGACCATCAAGAACAAGTATCCCCTACCTCGTATTGAGAATTTGTTTGATCAGTTGAATGATACCTCAGTGTATTCTAAAATTGATTTGCGATCCGGAAATCATCAGTTGAGGGTCAGAGATTCAGATATCCAGAAGACAACTTTCCGCACCCGGTACGGACATTACGAGTTTTTGGTAATGCCATTTGGGCTTACCAATGCTCCTGCAGTATTTATGGATCTGATGAATCGGGTTTTTATGGAGTATTTGGATCAGTTCGTTATTGTTTTCATCGATGACATCCTGATTTACACCCGTTCCGAGGAGGAACATGCGCGCCACCTTCGTATTGTTCTAGAGACGCTCTAACGGGAGCCGTTGTATGCAAAGTTTAGTAAGTGTGCTTTCTGGTTGTCTTCTGTGGGTTTTCTCGGACACGTTGTTTCCAGTAGAGGTATCTCTGTAGATCCCCAGAAGATCGAGGCTGTCACCAGTTGGGAACAGCCTAAGTCGGTTCAGGAGGTGCGCAGTTTTCTCGGATTGGCTGGTTATTATCGCCGATTTGTTGAGGGGTTTTCCAGCATCGCTTCACCGTTGACACGTCTGACCAGAAAAGGCGTGAAATTTGTTTGGACAGAAGCTTGCGAGACTAGTTTTCAGGAACTCAAGCGGCGATTGGTGTCTGCACCTGTATTGGTGTTACCTTCAAGCGAGGACGGATTTATACTTTACACTGATGATTCACATCAGGGTTTGGGTGCAGTTTTGATGCAGCATGGACGTGTAGTCTCTTATGCTTCTCGTCAGCTGAATGAGCATGAGAAGAATTATCCAGTTCATGACTTAGAGTTTGCAGCCATTATTTTTGCCCTGAAGATATGGAGACATCATCTCTATGGCGTAACGTTTGAGATTTTCACAGATCACAAGAGCCTCAAGTATTTATTCACTTAGAAGGAGTTAAATCTTCGCCAAAGAAGATGGATGGAATTCTTGAAGGATTATGATTGTACTATTAGCTACCATCCAGGGAAAGCTAATGTAGTTGCGGATGCACTCAGCAGAAAATCCTGGAGTGTTCTGGCTTGTCACCAGGTTATGGTCACCGATTTAGTTCAGAGCTTCTCAGAGTTGGGACTGGAGGAGCAGGGTTAGATAGAAAGAGGATTGTTGGTGACTATGGTTGCTCAGTCTTCGATCAGGACGAGGATCAGAGAGGCTCAAGCTAGTGATTAGCATTTGCAGTTCCTAGGCAGCCGGATAGCCTCAGAATAGCAGACTGATTTTACACGTGATGACGAGGGTATTCTATATTTCCAAGGGAGATTGTGCGTACCTAAGTCACATCCGGTCATGGAGGAGTTGCTTCAGGAGGCTCATCGATATCGGTTTGCTATACACCCAGGTAGAACCCGTATGTACCGAGATTTGAGACGTTCCTATTGGTGGATCGGTATGAAGAAAGACATTGTGGATTTTGTTGCTAGATGTCTGGTATGCCAGCAGGTGAAGGCCGAGCATCAGAGACCTACTAGATTACTTCAGAAGATCCCCATTCCTGAGTGGAAGTGGGAACATATCACGATGGATTTCGTTGTTGGATTACCGAGGTCTCGTAGAAGACGCGATGCGATTTGGGTGATCGTTGATCGATTAACCAAATCTGCTCATTTCTTGGGGATTCAGAGGACAGATTCTCTGGACAATCTGGCAGAGTTGTATTGCCGTGAGATTATCAGATTACATGATGTTCCTCTGAGCATCATATCAGATAGAGACCCGCGTTTCACTTCGCAGTTTTGGCAGAGTTTGCAGCAGGCCATGGGTACCGAGCTTCGATTCAGTACAGCCTTTCATCCGCAGACGGACGGACAGTCTGAGCGTACCATTCAGACACTGGAAGACTTGTTGAGATCTTGCGTTATGGACTTTGGAGGCAACTGGGAGGATCACCTGCATTTGGTTGAGTTTGCCTATAATAATAGCTATCATTCGGCTATTCAGATGGCACCTTTCGAGGCGTTGTATGGTAGAGCTTGCAGGACACCCACCCTTTGGGAGGAGGTTGGGGAATCTCAGTTGCTAGGTCCTCAGAGTATTCAGCATGACGCAGAGCTAGTCCGTGCTATCAGACGTAGGCTGTCAGAGGCTCAGGATCATCAGAAGAGTTATGCAGATCGGAGACGCAGACCCTTAGAGTTCTCCGTGAGCGATCACATGTTCTTACGAGTGTCACCCACGAAAGGGGTGAAGCGGTTTGGGTTGAGAGGTAAGCTAGCTCCCCGCTATATTGGACCTTTCCAGATTTTGGAGCGGATTGGAGCTGTCGCTTATCGTTTGGCGTTACCATCGTCATTGGCTGGAGTTCATGATGTGTTCCATGTTTCCATGCTGAGGAAATATGTATCGGATCCTACCCATGTGTTATCGGAGGTGCCGGTCACACTATAGCCAGACGCGACTTATGAGGAGGTGCCTATGCGGATTCTGGACCGCAAAGAGCATCGGTTAAGGAACAAGACAGTTCGGTTGGTTAAAGTTGGTTGGCAGCACCACTCTGATGAGGAAGCTACTTGGGAGCTCGAGGATATGATTAGAGCTCGCTATCCTTATCTATTTATTTGAGGTGCATATAGTTGGTTTTTGTTCAGTATTTATATTATATGTCTACATTGTTGATACAGGTTGTTATATCGGTTGTGGTTGATCAGTGCTTGTTGTGGTTTCTTAGTGAGATTTGGGGACCAAATTTTTGTTAGTGGGGGAGAATGTTAAATACAAAAATTTTTGAAAAGGTATTTTTTAAAAAAAATAAGGGCCTATTTGTGAATAGCGAAAGTTGGAGGGTTTAATTGCAAAAGGCCAAAAATCTAATATAAATAAAAGCCCTAAAGCCCTTTTCCCCCGTGATCAGTTTTCGACCCTTCCCCGAGCAGTTCCACGCCGCCGACTCGTCGCCGCAGCCGCACGCGCCGCGACCAGCAAGCGCCGCCGGCGCCCTCCGAGTTTCCCTTCTCTTCTTCTTCTTCTTCTCTAGCGCGCACGAGCAGAGTATCACCGCACACGCCGAACCCTAGCCTTCTCCTCCCCTCTCGGTTTCACCGACGCCGAGCCCTAAGTTCCTTTACCCTCACCCACGCCGAAGCCCTAATTCTCCTCCTCCCTGCTTGTCGGCGTCTATAAGGTAAGAGTTGATTTGATCTTGATATATTATCAATGAATTTTTGTTGGAATTGATATGATGATGCTGCGGATTTGGGTTGATGTGAGGAGTTGAAATTCATGTGTCGTGCTTGGGAAAATAAGTGGGTGCTTTGGTAGTTTTGTCTTCATCAGAATTGTTAAGTGTAGGGGTGGTTTTCATTTGATACCGTGAGTTGGTTTCTGAGATTTCTCAGTTTTGTTTGGGAATTTTGCTAGCCTTAATTAACTGAATTCATGTTACCGTGAACTCTACAGGGATGGTGGGAATTGAATTATCGAATCTAGGTATGGTATGGAATTTGTATTGTAGATTAATGATTTCATTTGTTTTAGATGAGGGGGAAACTAAGGCAAATCTTAATTTGAATTAAGGATTAGTTTAAAGGATTAGGACTAAATCGAATTAGAGTTATTCCTTGGGTTAAATTGTGTGTTTAACCTTATCACCAATTTTGATGAATTAGTTTAAGAAGGAATCCATTGTATGTTGTTAGTTAATTAAAGAGAGGTCGTAATTTAGATTTCTACTAATTGTGTTTAGTATGTAGTTTAGCTAATGTGTTGATTTCATAATTAGCTAAACATTAATTATTATACAGGACCTTGACGTTGGCCTCGCACAGTTGATCGTGGGAGGTTCTGTTCGTATACGTTCTACAATTATAAGGCGGGTATTTCTCCTTTGTACTCGAGTAGTTTCGTTTACCTTAAAGCATGGCTATCTTATGTCTAGTAGGTTGCTTGACCTTGTTCTTTGTCGTTTGTTGTTTTAACATCGCCGTTGATACTTATTCTTCGTTGATCTTCGAGTATTCCCAATTCGTATCCGTACAGTCCTCTGTTGGTTTTTCTGTTCTGTAAAGTACCGCTTGTACGCGAGTACTTAAAAGTCCATTAAACACAAATAGATTTATTTGGCATTAGAGATATCCTACCTATTAGTGTAGGTGCATAATCGTTGGTTTGCGATTTCTGGTTGGTTGTATTGATGCATCGTATACTCGTTGGATTTTATTGCATCGTTGTTTCTCCGGTTGTTCGTGCATCGTATAGCATGCACCATACTTGCACGTTGCATACTAACGACTGTTGGGCTTACATTTGGTTAAGCCGTCGTTAGTCATATTGTTGCTCGATTCACTCAACCACTTGTTATCATGGTAGTTAATAGAGTGCAAGCATCTGTCCTGTTATGCCAAACAGTGACACCCTCACCGTTGTTTTTAGAGGGATGAGCTGTTGGTGGCTCACCATCACCGTTATTTTTCGAGAGATATTGTAGCTGTAGTAGCTCCCCCGATGTGCCGGGGTTTGGAGTGTAGGCTCCCCAGCATCCTGTCCACTCAACCACGCCTTATGTGGTATTTGTTGTTTGGAGTGTGTACAGTTGTCACAGCCCTACCCACTCGGTCACACAGATGGGATGTGTTGACGGCTTGACTGGCGTCAGGGGTGACACATGTCATTGCATCATGTGCATACGTATTTCGTTTATGCATTTTTCCTGTGATTGTTGCATTTATATGAGCAATGGTTGTTGCACATGATTGACATGCATGTATATCTTGACTTTATTGTTATTGCGTCGTTTTACACCTGTTTAGTTATTATTCGGTTTTATACCATGTCGTATTATATTGGTTATGCATCATTAGGTAAATTCTATAATTCTTATGGACTGTACACTGTTGATTTCTCTACTCCGTTATCCTTATAATGTCATGCTTAATTGTCTACTCATATACCCGCAGAGTCTGCCCGGACTCACCACCCCTGCTTTCCTTTTTGTTGTTTCAGATAGCAGGTAGAAGGATTTCTTGGAGCCAGGAGAGGATCCAGTTGTCGGTCCCCAGTGTCGGGTTGAGTTATTTTTCGATATTCGATTTAGTTGTTTGTTTTCAGTACTTGTAGTTGCATTTTATTCATTATCGGGTTTTGTCGTTATCAGAGTCTTTTGGTGTTCTCTTTGAATTGTAGTTCTTTTATGATTATGGTGGCTGAGCCACCCATTATCTCTTATTCTAATATAAACTGCGTGGTTGTGTTTACTTCTATATGTGATGCTAGACGCATGTGGCTAAGATTTTATGGTGAGATATATGTATTATTGTCTCATATTATCCGCCGTACAGGGGAGATGCTGCCCGATTTTGAAGGAAGCATGTGCCTCTGGGGGCGTGATAATACTAGTCGACTGCCAATGGGCCAGTCGACTGGGACACACCTAAGCCTAGGGTTTCACTCCCGAATACAAATCTCTCCGCACTCAAACCCTCCCGGCTTAGCCTCTGAGTACAAACACTCATACTCAGACCCTCACAACCCAATTGACTCTTCACCAACAGCCTTTTTTGTTGCCTTCACGCCCTCTTCATCTTCGGCCCTCGTCCCTCGAATGCGCACGCAAGCCTCCAGCTTGCCTCCATACCACCCTTCACGTACGCCTTGAAGTCCGCATCCCTCGACTCATCATCCCTGCTATCCAACGGTCCCTCGGATGCGCACGTAAGCCTCCAACTTGCCTCCATGCCATCCTTCACCTGAAGACATCAACCAAGTCCATGTGTACCTGTACACCTGCACAATCATGTACACATATTAGTCCAGCACAAATCCTAACTTAACAATATTGTCCACACATCAAAATATCATGATCCTCCAGATCATCTCAGGGCCGATTGCCCCAACACCCCGATCTTCGAGTAGGCCAGCTAAAACACCGGGTCCGAGCGATAGTTCTTGGGCATGGGTGGTTGGGTCGGTAAATCTTCTACCCATTCGATGGGCTAGGACCTGGGGTAGTATTAACACAAAAAAATGGATCTTCCATCTCTGATTAGAAGAAGGGGCCTTATCTAAAAAGGTTGATTTGGCCCGAGCTTAAAAGAAAAAGTTGTCGGGCTCCTACTTCTTGGGGTAGTAGAAGAAGTGACAAATCCGAGGATCTAGAGGAATACGATATATAGAAAAGATAACTACGGTGCCACAGAGGATCCGAATAGAGTTTAGGGCAAGTTGGGAAAGTGGTATTTGAAAATATCTACATATCTCCTTTATAAAAGGATGAAGAGGAAACCTCAGACCGGCTAGTAGATGGTCCCTAAAGATAGTGAAGTAACCAAGGGGAGGTAGGTGTGGTCGGTCACGACGACCAGGAAGGACTAATTTATGGTCGACAGGAATTTGATAATCCGACCGGAGGGTTTCAAGGTGGTCGTGGGTTTGGGTCGATATAGTGGTAGTATACCACAAGCCGATCGAGGAGGTCGACTCGGCCATTAGGTCAGGATCTTAAACTATGATAAGAAATAGTTCTGTGATAGGCGAGGAAAAGGAATACCTAGGGGTCGGGCTACCGGAAGTGAAGAAACGAAGGTGGTCGGAATTTGCCAGAAATAGCAAAAAGCCGAGAGAGCACGTTGGTCAGGAGGCGGAGGTCGAATAGGAGAAACAAAGAAAGAAGAACATGACTAAAGAAGATATAGACTACTGGTAGGCGCTGACGGACCCAATCTATGTGTCACGAATGTGGGTCTCAAATTTAAATGTGAATTAATAACTGGAAACCCTTTTACAACTCAAAAGTATGAAAATGTAATATAGGGGCCACAGGTCGTATTTTTCTCGGGGCTAATTGACGTTGTTTGATTCGCGCTTGTATTTAGGTGTCGTGATTGTTTTTGGGTTTTAAGTAAATGTTTGGGTTTTGGGCTGCAATTGGAAATGAAATCGCAATGGAGAAGAAGAAAGGAAAACTACACAAATGAATTAATAGATAGAAAGCAAGTAATAGATCAATTAAAGGGAAGTCGAATCAACCGAAGGTACTCGACCAATTTTTGGAAGCAAGCAAATACGAAGAGATTTCAGAAATGGCCGAATTCAATTCTAGTAAATTTCAATGACCATAGCACACTAAAGCTACCTTATCACTTGGTGCTAATCACTACCTAAACATGAACTTGATGCAAAGTGCCAAAATTGAACTTAACTTGATACCAAAGAAGAGGAAATCTGAATGTGCCAAAATAAAACTTATACTAAGTAGCAAAACTGTGATCAACCTTACGAATTGAAACTAATCCCTCCAACTTGGAAATCAAGCTGTTAACGAAGTGCTAGAATGAGTTAGGGAGGAATTGCAGAAATAAATGCTTTAAATCAGATGTGGACACAAAATTGCAGCAGCAATTCGGATGTGGAAATCAAACATGCCGATTGAATTAAGATGCCATACAACTCCAATGCGAGCTCAACTGATACAACTAGCAGAGATTGATTTAATTAGCAGAAATAGCAAGCTGATAAGTGCAGACATTCAGAATCGATCAAGGGCAGAAACAGAACCGAAATTTAGAGATAGTGTGCAGAAATTCAGATGAACAAACTCAGAATTGAAACTATAAAATGAAACAAACTTAGATCAACTAAATTAACATACTAAAAGTGAAATAAACTGAAGCATTAACGAGCTAAAGGGAATTTCAGAGAAGAAATTTGATACGCAGCTGAAAAGAAAAATGGATACGCTGGAAAAGAAATGGCACGCAACAGTTAAGCTAATTTCATAAACGAATTTAAGCAAAATAAACTGATCCAAATACACTTGTTCGTTACACAAGCAATCTAGCTATTAGAAACACTGAATTAGAACTCTAATGGAAGCAAAAAACTGTTCAGAAACGAAATACTACCGACATTTCTTCAGAAATTCAGAAATGAACGACAGAAATGAAATCTACTGCTAATAAACGAAATTAACTAAGCCTCAATCCGATTCCTTGCTGTCACTCAAGGATGAACTCGAATCAAGGTGGTCACGCCTTCAAAACGAAGAAATTCCTGAAGAAAAACGAGGAAGAAATCAGCTGCGGCGAGAACTTGGCGAAGACGCGACAGGGAAGAGCTGGGCAGAGTTTCTGATTAAATAGGAATCGATGGACGGCTGTGATTAATTTGAGAAGATCCAACGGTAGATCTTGGTCTGATTTGAGCCAAACTTTTATGATGATGATCTGGGGTCAGGATCTGCCTTGTGGTAGCTCGGATCCTCCAAATGTGCAACGGATGGTCCAGATCAACTCTATTTGTGATTGGACGCTCTAGAGCCCTCCTTGCTTGATCCAACGGTTGATCTAGCTCTGATTGGGATGAAACCTTCAGATTTTGATCATAGAGCCTGATCAACCCTAACCCTAGCTCGAATTGCTTCAGATCGTCCCGGATGGCTCAGATCTAGCCGCTCTTGAATCGGACGGCCCGGATTAATCGTAGGCTTGATAATTCGATCCGGTTCACATCCGACTCAGGTTTGACCCAATATGCCCTAGGTCCAGGATCCTTTCATGCCTACAAAAATATATCAGAAAATTAGTGGCCAAATAATCCAAAAATTGTGTAATTTTGCAATTAAGTCCAAAATAAGATAAAGTTCCAAAACCTAGGGTAAAATCATAATTAAGCAATAAAAACACGGGTCAAACATGGATTTTAGCAATTAAAATAATCAATAAAATGGTGCTTATCAACTCCCCCACACTTAACCTTGAGCGTCTCGCGAAACTACTAAATAAGTATCCCCTAGATTTTCTCAAGCATAATTAGAAGCAAATGAACAGAAATTACCTAGGGTCGTCAATTCTTATAAATCTAAGCTCTATGGATTAGTATCTTGTCCTTAAATCAACAACTTAGCCTTTTCATCCATCATGAGTCATTAAGATGAATTTAACTCACTAGCCTTTCAAGGAAAAATTTGGTGGCTCTCTTCTTAAGTTCTAACTTGATAATGGAAGTGGAGCTCACTCAAATACACATGCTTCTTGCACTACCATAGGCTTACTTGTTATCTAATCTCCACCATTAATCATGAATAGGATCAACAACTATAAAAACAAATCAAGGACATAGAAAATGATAAGAAATGGAGTAAAAATCAAGAAAATGGAAATATTGCTAAAATGGGAGACTTGGTTGCTCAAGTATGTTTCCAATGTGCTTTGCCCCATCTTAACAGTCCTCCAATGAAATCAAAAATGTTGGGAAGTCAAACTTAAACAAATTCCTTTGATTTGGATGAAAAACCCTTTCTTTACTTCCTTGTGCCAAGTTGCCTTTTGTGTGCCATTTTTTCCTTTCTTCTCTTTTCTGATTCTTCTTTTTCTTCTTTCTTTCTTTCTTGTAAGGTCAGAGATGAAATGGAATAAAGCTTTGATCCGGATGGGGAAAATCTTCACTGAACTCATGGAGCAAAAATTCCAGTTGAGTACCATTTTGTGTCTCCCTTCTTTCTGTTTTTTTTCTCTCAAGCTGTTTTCTGTTTCTTTTTTTTTTCTGCTCTCTTAGTTAACTTCTAAATTCATTTCCTGGTCTCAATCTACTCAGTTGGATACCTTGCTAACCCGGAACTAGCTCCAATTCACACTGTCGTGACCTTCTTGATACACAACCCTTCAAGTTGGCACACCTACCACTTAAATTTTCTTTTTCTTTTTCTGTGTTTCAAATCCAGCTCCACGGCATCTTCCAGATCTTGCAAAATTCTGATTCCTTTCCAAAGAAAATTAGTACACAGGTACTTGTATCAATTGGTAGTGGAAGTCTTAAGTGTTCCACTCAAATCCAAATTCAGGACATTGAATTTCAGCCCCTTCTTTCATTGCATTTTGGAAATGACTTCACTGCAATTTTAACCACTGCCTTCACTGCATGTTCTGATTTCTTCCAGTTTCTTTCATTTGTAAGCTGCTCCCATTTAAGGTTGAATTCAGCTACACATTGCTGGATTAGGAAGCAGGAATTCAGCTAGAAGTTGGTACAAAACTTCCTTGTATGTATGGTAAACAATTTCTGCCCAGATTTCTGCACATCTTTTCCTTCTTCAGATCAGCTCCCTTCCAATTCTGTTTATACACTGATTTTGGCTCAGAATCTTCTTCCCAAATAATCACAGATTTTTCCTTTTGAAATGGCACAATTTTCAGATTTCTCCATTGCTTGCCTCTGTTTTTTTTTTATTACAGATTTTTATATTGCATGCCATTTGTTTTCCTTGGATCTTCAAATGATGAGCAAGAATCTAGATGCTTCAATTTTTGTCTTCCTTAACTACTTCTTCTTGCTTAATCTTGATACCAAACTCAACCAAATTGGCACATGAAAATGCAGATTTTTTTTTCGACATGAAATTTCCTCTTTTGATACCAATCTTTCCAAAACACTAGTCACTCCCCCACACTTAAATCTTTATCCGTCCCGGGCAAAGTAGCATTAGAAACATATCAAACAACAAGTCCATAGAAAAAATGGGTAAGCGAAGGAGATAAGCAAAGAAAAAGAGAATAAACATGATTATTGCTAAAAATTGATGTGGGAAGGGAAACAAATGGATTAGCCTCTATAGATGTGATCCAATCATTGAAATATGATTTTGAAAGAACCTAAGCAAGTTCTAGAGTACAATAGCATGTGTGTCACAAATATAAGGCTAATTCTTACTAGGTAAAAATAATTCATCTCAAGTCATCAATTAAGAATCTAAAGCAAAGTAGTACTCAAGCATCCAAGATTTCATCCATGATCTCAAATCCTAAGTTTTAACAACCAAATTTAATTTATTTTCAAAAAACTCTAAAATGCTATGGAGATAACCTAGAGGGATACATTTATTTCCTAATCATGCAAGAAAAAGTGCTAAAACACAAGACATGGTATTTACAATGATTTTATTCATGTCATGTTACTCTACTCACTTATTTATTAACAAGAACTCATTTTAAGAGTGAAAACATGCAATAAAGGAAAAGGCAACAAAAATCAAACTCCCTTTTATTTCTGGTGGTCGGAGTCTGTCAAGAAAGAGCCTCCACCGTGGTAGTGGAGGAGTTTGGGTGTGCGAAAGAGCTTCTTCCATTTGTTCAACTTTACAGTGCATCGCTCCCCCACGCTTGGACTTAACTGCAACCTGTTCAGGTGGACGAAGATTATTTAAATACAAGACCCATTTAAGAGGTAGAGTGTTTTGGATTAAAGTAAAATCTACTCCCTCTTTATTCTTTCTCGGACACATTCCAGGAGGTTTGAGTCTGTTCAGATAAAGCTCCCACTCCAGAGGTCTTCTGGACCCTGCAAAACCATGTAATACCCCTCTCAAGCGTGCAGGGTAGGAAAGAAATGAAATAATATCAGACTTTGCAGAAAATGTATCAAAGAATGTATCACATCCAATGAAATCAATTTTAGGCAGCTCAAAAAAAATTTCACAATGAATACCTACCCAAGATGCATCAAGAAACTTATCATACTCAATGAAATCTATTTTGGATAATTCAATGAAATTTTCACAATTATTCTCCACACATGATATATCAAGAATTCTATCGCAACCAATAAAATCAACTTTTGGTACCTCCATTGATGTTTCCAAAAAAATAAAAGAAATACTTACCTGATCGCGCTGAAAAATACCTGGAGGTTCCACAATGATAGATGTGTCCATAGCTCCCTCCGGGTCAAGTATTGGTTCCATATCAGGTTCAAGTTCTAGTAGGCACTCAACTGGAATAAGTGATCCTTGGGGCTTTGTGCAATCCCCTACACTTTGCGGAAATGGTGGTGGTCCCTGGGGCTCTGTGCAATCCCCTACACCTAGAATAATCTCTCCAGCTGGAAAAGCATATGAAATGTTTTCTGAAAATTCCTCAGTCTCTGCAGTAAATACTCTCTCAGCCTCCTCTGAATGAATAACTCCTCCAGAAAAATCCTCCAGAAATCCCTCAGCCTCTAACTCTGTCTGCTCCAGCTCATCAAGAATATCCATGCTCCTGATGGAGTGATCCTCCCTCGGATGCTTCATAGCATCGAAAAGACTAAATTGGACTACTGTATCTCCCACCTCCATCGAGAGTGTGCCAGCATAAACATCAATCTTTGTCTTGGCAGTCTTCAGAAAAGGCCTCCCAAGGATGAGTGGGGATCTACGTGCAAGATACTCTCCCTCCATGTCCAGAATGTAGAAGTCCGCAGGGAAAATCAACTCTTTCACTTTAACCAACACGTCTTCAATAACTCCTGCCGAGCGGGTCTGGCTCCTATCTGCCAGTTGTATCACAACTCCAGTGGGCTGTAGAGGACCAATGCCAAGCATCTGGAAGACTGTCCTGGGCATGACATTAATAGAAGCTCCTAAATCAAGCATAGCATCATGTAGCGTGGTGCTCCCTATCTCACAAGATACAGTGAACATGCCAGGGTCTTCACATTTCTGAGGGATGGCATGGATAAGTGATGAAACATTCTTCCCCATACTGACTAACTCATTTTCCTTAAGCTTCTTCTTATGAATACAAAGATCTTTCAAAAATTTTGCGTACTTAGGAACCTGTTTAATCATCGTCAGCAAGGGTACATTAATTTCAACTTTACTAAAGAGTTTCACCAACTCATTATACTCTTTTGCTTTCTCCTCCTCCACATGTCTTTTGGTTGGAGTTCTCCGTTGTGGAAAAGGCAAAGGAACCCTAAAATCATCAATTTTCGCCGGAGGTAGAGATGCTGAATTCTGCCCTGCTGTCCTTTGCGTAGTGGCTGCTGTAAAATCGGCCTCGGCACTGTTTTCTTCTCCGTTTGCCACCAAATTTGGAGGGTTGCTTGAGGATTGAGTTGGGAACGGGCTAGGATTGGAATCAGCTGAATTTGGACTCATTTCAGTGTTGTTTTGGGCCGGAATTGGAGAAGTTGTCCGGTCTCCTGAAAATTCTGCTCTTGGACTCTTCGGAGATGTTGTGACCTTCCCACTCCTCAAATAAATAGCACTCACGTTTCCTTTAGGATTAGGAATAGTTTGGGAAGGGAGTTGACTTGATCCTTGAGCTTGATTGTGATTGATCCCACTAGCCAATTGACCCATTTGTCTCTCAAGGTTTTGAATATGTTGTTGTTGTTGTTGGAACATCTGTTGAAACCTTTCTATCATTTGTTGCTGATCATTTCCTCCATTTGATCCCCCATAGCCTCCTTGGTTAGAATAGCCCCTTGACTGATTTTGAAAGGAAGAAGTAGGCTGAAATTGTTGAGCTTGCTGTGATCCTTGAAAACATGAATTTTGGGGCTGATAAGAGGACTGATTGGGCTGTTGATAGGGCTGATTAAATTGCTGAGATGCTTGGAATCCTTGCTGTGAGTTGTAGAGCTGAAAGTTCTGATTTTTAGGTGGAAAATTAGGTGGCGAGGGCTGAAAATTCTGACCTTGAAACCCTTGACCGTAGGGCTGAAAATTCTGATTCATGGGCTGTGATGGCTGAAAATTTTGTTGATTTGGAGCTTGAAAAGCTGGGAATGATTGAAAGCCTTGCTGCCCTTGATAAGGTTGCTGGAATTGAGGTTCAAATGCCTGGAATTGTTGCTGAAAATGTTGAGAATTAGGCTGAAACGGGGGCTGAAAATTCTGATTTGATTGCTGAAAAGTTGGCTGATTGTTTTGAGGTTGTTGGGGCTGCTGGAAATTAGGTTGAGACTACTGTGAAGACTGATTTTGAGGCTCTTGTTGGCAGAAAGCATTCCCATACCTCAAGTTAGGATGATTCCTCCAACCCGGATTGTAGGTAGATGAGTAGGGGTCATTTCTTTATTGGAATTGAGCTCTAGCCAAGGCCGCAACCGATTCATTTTCTTGGAGATTTGGACAAAGGTCCGAATTATGTTCTTGGCTTGAACAAATGCTACATACCCTTGTAACTTGATTTGGAAATGAAGTTGTTGGAAAATTTGAGGCTTGGTTCACATTGTTCAATGTCATTTGCTTCACTAAGATGCCAACTCCAACAATGAGCTCTTAATTTCTTTGTCTTCATTAGACATCACTTGAGCTTCATTAACCCCTCTTGTAGTGAGTGCTCTACTCCCGAATTGTTGAGAATTCTCCGCCATGTTATAAATGAGTTCTCTAGCTTGCGCCGGTGTTTTGTTCACTAAGGCTCCTCCTGCCGCCGCATCAATCATGCTCCTATCCATAGGCAATAAACCTTCATAAAAATATTGCACAAGAAGTTGCTCACTAATTTGGTGTTGAGGACAGCTAGAGCATAACTTCTTGAACCTCTCCCAATAATCATAAAGGGACTCTCCAACCACTTGTTGAATGCCACAAATACTTTTTCTGATAATGGCAGTCCTTGATGCTGGAAAAAACTTCTCTAAAAATGCTCTCTTCATTTCAATCCAACTAGCAACATGTCCAGTGGGCAAATAATACAACCAATCCTTAGCAGCCCCAGTCAAGGAAAAAGGAAATGCTCTTAACTTAATGTCTTCTTCAGAAACGCCCTGAGGCTTCATAGTAGAGCACACCACATGGAATTCGTGCAAGTGTCTATTTGGATCCTCCCCAGATAAACCCTGAAACTTTGGCAACAAATTGATGAGTCCCGATCTGAGCTCAAAATTCCCTCTAGCTCTGGATAAGCTATGCTGGAGTACTGAAATGCAGCGTCAGGTGCTGCAAGCTCCTTCATGGTTCTTTGGTGGTCTGTCATGTCTCTGCCTGAGTGAGTAAAAATAGTCTGAATGGGAGGAATATCTGTAGTCTCAGCAAGAATGGCCTGGCTCCTCCTGGCTCTGAAAGTCCTCTCAATCTCAGGGTCGAAATCTTCTAATTCAGCACCTAAAGACCTGGTCATAAAATCAAACAACTCGCAGTAAAAGTGGATAAAAAGATAAAACAAATAAAATCAAATCAAAAGATATGGCAATAAGCACAAAAGTAAATCAAGAATGATATGAAATAAGTGCACAAGCAGAAATCAAACAAATCAACTAGTAGAATCCCCAGTAACGGCGCCAAAAATTTGACGGACCCAATCTATGTGTCACGAATGTGGGTCTCAAATTTAAATGTGAATTAATAACTGGAAACCCTTTTACAACTCAAAAGTATGAAAATGTAATATAGGGGCCACAGGTCGTATTTTTCTCGGGCTAATTGACGTTGTTTGATTCGCGCTTGTATTTAGGTGTCGTGATTGTTTTTGGGTTTTAAGTAAATGTTTGGGTTTTGGGCTGCAATTGGAAATGAAATCGCAATGGAGAAGAAGAAAGGAAAACTACACAAATGAATTAATAGATAGAAAGCAAGTAATAGATCAATTAAAGGGAAGTCGAATCAACCGAAGGTACTCGACCAATTTTTGGAAGCAAGCAAATACGAAGAGATTTCAGAAATGGCCGAATTCAATTCTAGTAAATTTCAATGACCATAGCACACTAAAGCTACCTTATCACTTGGTGCTAATCACTACCTAAACATGAACTTGATACAAAGTGCCAAAATTGAACTTAACTTGATACCAAAGAAGAGGAAATCTGAATGTGCCAAAATAAAACTTATACTAAGTAGCAAAACTGTGATCAACCTTACGAATTGAAACTAATCCCTCCAACTTGGAAATCAAGCTGTTAACGAAGTGCTAGAATGAGTTAGGGAGGAATTGCAGAAATAAATGCTTTAAATCAGATGTGGACACAAAATTGCAGCAGCAATTCGGATGTGGAAATCAAACATGCCGATTGAATTAAGATGTCATACAACTCCAATGCGAGCTCAACTGATACAACTAGCAGAGATTGATTTAATTAGCAGAAATAGCAAGCTGATAAGTGCAGACATTCAGAATCGGTCAAGGGCAGAAACAGAACCGAAATTTAGAGATAGTGTGCAGAAATTCAGATGAACAAACTCAGAATTGAAACTATAAAATGAAACAAACTTAGATCAACTAAATTAACATACTAAAAGTGAAATAAACTGAAGCATTAACGAGCTAAAGGGAATTTCAGAGAAGAAATCTGATACGCAGCTGAAAAGAAAAATGGATACGCTGGAAAAGAAATGGCACGCAACAGTTAAGCTAATTTCATAAACGAATTTAAGCAAAATAAACTGATCCAAATACACTTGTTCGTTACACAAGCAATCTAGCTATTAGAAACACTGAATTAGAACTCTAATGGAAGCAAAAAACTGTTCAGAAACGAAATACTACCGACATTTCTTCAGAAATTCAGAAATGAACGACAGAAATGAAATCTACTGCTAATAAACGAAATTAACTAAGCATCAATCCGATTCCTTGCTGTCACTCAAGGATGAACTCAAATCAAGGTGGTCACGCCTTCAAAACGAAGAAATTCCTGAAGAAACGAAGAAAAACGAGGAAGAAATCAGCTGCGGCGAGAACTTGGCGANATCCTGGAGTGTGTCGTCAGGGCATGAGTGGATGCCATATATGTGGAGCAGAGGGACACATGATGAAGGCTTGCCCTAACAAGTCAAGTGTTGGAGCTTGCTATATATGTGGAGTAGTAGGGCACATGGCCAAGGCTTGTCCTAAAGCAAAGCAACCTCCACCCCAGTTTCTTCAGTACGGAGGTGGACCTGCTCAGCTGCACCAGATGCAGCCAGTTATGGAGGGACCTTATTACAGCCAGATGAGGATGGAAGCCCCACCAGCCACAACCAACGCCAGGATTTTCTCCATTAGCAAGGAAGATGTGGCAAATGCTCCTACTGTGGTCACAGGTCGAATACTCATCTCATCTCAGTATGCTATTGTGTTATTCGATACTGGGGCAACCCATTCTTTGTATCTATACTATTCTCTAAAAAGCTAGGGATCCCACCAGAGAGTTTAAGTCAGGAGTTTCTAATAACTCTACCATCAGGAGAAGTTATGGCCTCTACCCAGAGGCTAAGGGCAGTACAAATCTGGATTTCCAACCGAGAGCTCTACAGTGACTTGGTAATCCTTGAGATGAAGGATTACGATGTCATTTTAGGGATGGATTTCTTGAGCAAGTACAGTGCTTCTATAGACTGCCGCAAGAGAAGGGTCAAGTTTACACCAGAAGCAGAACCTTCATTTGAATTTATTGGAGACCCGAAGAGAAAGACAAAAAGGTTTTTATCTACCTTACAAGCTCAGAGGATGTTAGAAAATGGATGTTCTGGTTTTCTAGCTCATATAGTGGATGCAAGTCAAAGGGAAGAATTAAAGAAAGAAGATGTGAGAGTAGTCTGTGACTATCCTGAAGTGTTTCCTGAAGAGCTACCAGGACTCCATCCCAATCGGGAAATTGAGTTTGAAATTGAGTTGGCCCCAGGAACCAACCCAATTTCGAAAGCACCTTATCGCATGGCGCCAGCAGAACTGAAAGAATTGCAAGAACAATTGCAAGAGCTGCTTGACAAGGGTTTCATCCGCCCTAGTCATTCACCTTGGGGAGCTCCTGTACTGTTCGTCAAGAAGAAAGATGGATCTATGCGAATGTGCATAGATTATCGAGCTTTGAACAAGGTAACCATCAAGAACAGATATCCTTTGCCAAGGATAGATGATTTATTTGATCAGTTGAAGGGAGCTACAGTGTTCTCCAAGATAGATCTGCGATCAGGTTACCATCAGCTCAGAGTGAAGGAGAGTGATGTGCCAAGGACTGCTTTCAGTACAAGATATGGGCACTATGAGTTTGTGGTTATGCCCTTTGGAGTGACAAACGCCCCTGCGACGTTTATGGATCTAATGAATAGAGTATTCAAGGATTTTCTGGACAAGTTCGTTATTGTCTTCATTGATGATATCCTAGTGTATTCAAAGACTCAGCAAGAACATGAAGAACACCTGAAGATAGTGTTGCAAACCTTACACCAAAAGGAGTTGTACGCCAAATTCTCAAAGTGTGAGTTTTGGCTTGATCGGGTGGCCTTCCTAGGCCACATTATTTCCAAGGAAGGTATTATGGTAGACCCAGCCAAGATTGAAGCAGTTAGTAACTGGAGTCAACCAAAGAATGCTAGTGAGATCAGAAGTTTTCTGGGTTTGGCAGGGTACTACAGAAGGTTTGTGGAGGACTTTTCAAAGATAGCTTCACCACTTACATCCCTTACCAGAAAGAATAAGAAGTATGAGTGGACTGAAGACTGTGAGCAGAGTTTTCTTGAGTTGAAGAAGAGACTAACAAGCGCTCCTATTCTTACAGTACCCGAAGGTGATAAGAGCTTTGATATATATAGTGATGCATCAAAGCTAGGACTTGGAGCCGTCCTTATGCAAGAAGGCAAAGTCATAGCTTATGCTTCCAGGCAACTCAAGGACTATGAAAAGAATTACCCCACTCATGATCTGGAGTTGGCAGCTGTAGTCTTTGCTCTAAAGATATGGAGGCATTACTTGTATGGAGTGCAGTGTAAGATTTATACAGATCACCAGAGTCTGAAATATTTCTTCACTCAGAAAGACCTCAATATGAGACAGCGAAGGTGGCTCGAGTTAGTGAAGGACTATGACTGTGAGATTCTTTACCACCCTGGTAAGGCAAATAGAGTAGCAGATGCACTGAGTAGAAAGACTTGTGCCACTTTGATGTCCTTATCATCATTGGCACCACCATTACAGAAGGAGATAGTAGATTATGGAGTGGAGATTATTGATGGGCAGCTAGCTCTATTGACACTAGAGTCGACTTTGCTTGAAGAGATACAGAAAGAGCAAGCTGAGGATTCTGATATCCAAAGGATCAAGCAAGAGGTGCAAGAAGAAGAGAGTAAAGGGTTTAGAGTATCTGACAGTGGGATACTCTACTATGGTGACCGTTTATGTGTCCCCAATCATGAAGAGCTGAGAAAGAAGATTCTTGAAGAAGCCCATGGAACTCCCTACTCAATGCATCCTGGTTCCACTAAGATGTACCAGGATTTGAAAGGAAGATTTTGGTGGTCGGGGATGAAGAGAGACATAGCTAAGTATGTCAGCACCTGCCTGACATGTCAGAGAGTTAAAGCAGAACACCAGAGACCAGGAGGTGTCCTACAGCCCATTCAGATTCCAGAGTGGAAATGGGAAGACATAGCCATGGATTTCATAGTTGGTCTACCAAAGACAACTAATGGCTATGATGCTATTTGGGTGATAGTAGACAGATTGACCAAGTCTGCCCACTTTTTGGCAATCAGAGTGTCTTACTCAAATGAGAAGTTAGCCCAATTATATGTGCAGGAAGTGATCCGACTACACGGAGTCCCGAAGACCATTATCTCTGATAGGGATGGTCGTTTCACATCACACTTTTG
The DNA here is from genome assembly GCA_024364735.1 of Boesenbergia rotunda. Lineage (NCBI taxonomy): Eukaryota > Viridiplantae > Streptophyta > Magnoliopsida > Zingiberales > Zingiberaceae > Boesenbergia > Boesenbergia rotunda. Next base: position 207,377 of record JAGFNQ010002553.1, on the reverse strand, counting down.
GGAGTGTGTACAGACAGCGTTAGGCACCAAACTGAAATTCAGCACAGCATTCCATCCCCAGACGATGGACAGACAGAGAGAGTGAATCAGATTCTAGAGGATATGCTCAGAGCTTGTGCATTGGATTCAAGGGCAGTTGGTGCAAGTATTTAAGTTTAGCTGAGTTTGCCTACAAAACAGTTACCAACACTATTGGTATGGCACCCTATGAAGCTCTTTATGGGAGGAAGTGTAGATCTCCCCTCTGTTGGTATGAGAGTAGTGAGAAGAAAGAAATGGGATCTCAGACTGATCTTATAGAGGATACCACAGAAGCAATCAGGAGCGTCCGCCAGAGGATAGAGACTGCTCAGAGTAGGCAGAAGAGTTATGCAGATGTACGTCGTAGGCCGTTAGAGTTTGAAGTTGGGGATACAGTTTTCCTCAAAGTAGCACCTATGAAGGGAGTGATGAGATTTGGTAAGAAAGGCAAGCTAAGTCCTCGATACGTAGGACCTTACCCAGTGATAAAGAGAGTTGGTAAAGTAGCTTATGAGTTGGAGCTACCCTCAGAAATGTCAGCAATACACAATGTGTTTCATGTCTCAATGCTAAAGAAGCATATCCCAGATGCCAACCAAGTGATTGAGCCACAGATGGTACAAGTGCAAGAAGATCTCAGTTATGAGAGTCGACCTATTCAGATAATAGATCGAGCAGATAAGAAGCTGAGGAACAAAGTGGTACCACTAGTAAAAGTTTTATGGCTAAATCAGAAGTATGAAGAGGCAACTTGGGAATCAGAAGAGAGCATGAGGCAAAGGTATCCAGAGCTGTTCTAAGTTCGAGGACGAACTTTTTATAAGGTAGGGAGGATTGTAACGCCCCAAAATTTCCATTTTTAGTTCTTAAAGTCCTTAGAATTATTTAAAAATGGTTTAGAAATATTCTAGATATTTTTAGGAATTTTTAGAGTATTTTTATGGAATTTTCCGAGTCCGTTTGGTATTTTAGAGAAAGGAGAAAGAAATAAAAAAGGAAAAAAACATTTTAAAGGGGCAGCCGTGGATTGAACCCGCGACGACAAGGAGGAAGGGAAGCCAACGAACCAGCTGGGCTAGGGTATCAAGCACAGAAAAAGAAGGAGAGATATAATGTTATAGAGTAGTTAAGCCTTTTCATTAAGAGGTATATTAAGCCCCCTTAAGTCGCGTGAAACCCTGGAGAAGCCGTAGCCGCGCGCGTGAACAGAGAAGAGAGGCGAGGAAGAGGCGAATTCAAGGGTTCTTCTTCTTCTTCTTCTTCTTCTTCACCTTTTCCCTTGAGTAGAGAAGACCTAGGGTTGTTTCCTAGGGCTAAAGGTGGAAGCTTTTCAAAAGAAGGAGGGGAAAGGATTTGGTAGGGAGTTTTCTCCCTGTTTTTGTGAGTTTTCTTCAAGACCGATGTAAGTAAATCGCTCACCTGCAATAGGAGTAGTTTCGTTTCGAAATTCTCATTGTAGAACCCGAGTTTTCGAAAAGTAGAAGCATGGTTAAGAGAGTTTTGCTATTCTATGTTTTAGCTATTAAAGTTGCATGTTTTATCATGTTAGAAATTCAATTTGTTTGTATTGAATGTATGTAGGCCAAGCATGATGAGTTTTCATACTTATGAAAAGACCTAAAAGTGAATTTGAGTTAAGAAGCACACAAGGTGCTCGATGGAAAGTTAAAGTGAGAAAAGTAAAGGTTTTTAGCATGCAAATATATGCAAAAACAAGTAAAGTGATAAGTTTAAGTATGGTAGTAAGAAAAGTATTTTACTTTGAGAAAGAGACATGTACCGGGCAAATGTAAGGCCCATCGAAAGTTAGAAAGTAAAGTTCTAATAGGGTGCGGTGGCTAGCTACCTCGCAACCTATTAGAAAAGCGCGCAGTTGGTACACTGATACCATGGTACAATGTCAAGGCCTAAAGAGAAAGTTGATTATTTATTTTCAAGTATATAAGTATGATCAAGTAGTTCCTTTTTGAGGAAGTGTTTAATTATTATATGTGTACCTTGTTACAATGCAAGCATGATAAAGTAGTTCAAGTAGTAAGCATGGTTAGTTGTGTACCTTGATACATTAACAAGCATGATAAAGTGTTTCAAGTTGTAAGCATGTTTAGTTGTAAGTTTTGAAGTGAGTAAAGTTTTAAATTATTCTTTGAAATGAGCATGTTTAGTATTGACATCGTGATTTTGTGAGTAGGGATTTACTTACTAAGCATTGTGCTTATTAGTTGTATTTTCCTTCTATTGCAGATAAAGGAAAAGAGAAAGCGTAAGTTGGGAGGCGACAGGACTTGCATTGATGTTCAGTGGAGGTGGAACCGGGGTAAAAGATCCGTTGGGTTGAGTATGAGTAGAGTTTGGTATTTAGAAACATTTAGTTTTATGTTTTGAACAGTAAAGAGTGAACCAATGTGTTTAATTTCCGCATAGAGTAAGAAGTTGATACAACTTGAAGATGTTTACTTATGTTTTTCCATATGCTTGGTTAGTTTGGTTAAGTTCCGTATTAGTTTCAATTTCAAGAGTTTGGATTTGTTTTGAGTTGCCAATGTGCCAAATAAACTAGTATATATGATAGATTTGAAGTTATATCTTAATGCGAAGTGATAGTATGTGATTTGTGGATGTTTGAAAGGGATTTTCAGGTCTGAAATTTGCAGTTTCAGGCGTGCCAGTCGACTGGCTCAGATACCAGTCGACTGCTATATCGAACAGAACCTTCTGTTCGATATGGCAGTCGACTGACCATATACCAGTCGACTGACACCAGTCGACTGCTATAATAGCAGTCGACTGGTACCATTAAAGAAAAACTGTGTAGAGCAGCTGGTTAGTGCTTTAGTGTTACAACTAAGAGGTCTAGGGGTCAAATCCTGGCAAAGCAAATAAAATGAAAGTTGTTTTGTTTTTTTTTGAAAAAAAAAGAAGGAAGAAGAAAAAAAAAAATTCAGAGCAAGTTAAGGGGACTCAAGTAGGTGTAACCTAAGGCTAAGGATAAGGTAAAGTTAAGGTTAAGCAAATGTGACGTCCGTTTTAAGGAAGTTAAGAGAAGTCGGGTCGTCAGACTCATACGTCATTCCAACAGCAGCAGACAGGACGTCAGCAGGCAGTTCCACCACCAGTTCAGATGTATGGTATGCCTAGGCATGAGTACTCCTCACCAGTGGTGTCTCAGTATTCTGGGACAGGGTCGTACTATCAGTAGCCACGTTCGGCATACTAGTCTGCAGTTTATCAGGATCAACAGTTGGCGGGAGCTTCGGGTTATCAGTCTCAGCAGTTGGTTGGGCCTTCTAGATATCAGCCCCAGCAGACTGCTGGACCTTCATCTTCTCAGCCGCAGCCGATTTTAGCGTTGCCACCTTCAGCTCCAGAGACCGGCCGAGTTTATGCAGTCACCAGAGAGGAGGCACAGCGTGCCGATGGATCGGTCTTTCGTGGTATGATTTCAGTTTATGCATTTCCTGCTGAATTACTTGTTGATACCGGTAGTTCTAGTTCTTTCATATCACGACTGTTTATGGGAAAAATTAGTAGAGTGCCTACCCTTAGATCACAACGTTTGTCAGTGTCTCTACCATCCGGTGAGGTATTGGATATCACGTAGGAAGTCAAGGCGTGTCCATTGGACTTTGGCGGTTATACAGTCACCGTGGATCTGTCGGTACTTGAGATGGTAGAGTTCGATATTATTCTGGGCATGGACTTGCTGGCAGTTTATCATGCCACAGTTGATTGCCAAGCGAGGGTGGTCACGTTTCGGCCTCCGAACCAACCCTCGTGGGAATTCATTGGCACCAGAGATGATGGAATTTCTATTATCTTTGCACTTCAAGCCCAAAAGCTTATATCACACAGATGTCAGGGTTTTCTATTATCATTGATCAGAACTGATGGTACCAGTAGCCCTCAGCTCTCGGGTGATCCAGTGGTTCGAGAATTTCCAGACGTATTTCCAGAGGAGCTACCTGGTTTGCCTCCTAGAAGGCAAGTTGAATTTGTGATTGAGTTGATTCCGGGGACTGCGCCGACATCAAAGGCTCCGTATTATATGGCGCCTAAGGAGTTGGACGAGCTCAAGACCAGCTTCAAGAGTTGCTTGACAGGGGATTTATTCATCCTAATGTATCTCCATGGGGTTCACTAGTTTTATTCGTCAAGAGGATGGTTCTATGAGGTTATGCATCGACTACAGGCAGTTGAATGTCGTGATCATCAAGAACACGTATCCCCTACCTCGTATTGAAGATTTGTTTGATCAGTTGAAGGATACCTCAGTGTATTCTAAAATTGATTTGCGGTCTGGATATCATCAGTTGAGGATCAGGGATTCGGATATCCAGAAGACAGCTTTCCGCACCCGGTTCGGACATTACGAGTTTTTGGTAATGTCATTTGGGCATACCAATGCTCCTGCAGTATTTATGGATCTGATGAATCGGGTTTTTATGGAGTATTTGGATTAGTTTGTTATTGTTTTCATTGACGACATCCTGATTTACTCCCGTTCCGAGAAGGAACATGCGTGTCACCTTCGCATCGTCCTGGAGACATTCCGACGGGAGTAGTTGTATGCAAGGTTTAGCAAGTGTGCTTTCTGGTTGTCTTCTGTAGGTTTTCTCAGACACATTGTTTCCTGTAGAGGTATCTCCGTAGATCCCCAAAAGATCGAGGCTGCCATCAGTTGGGAACAGCCTAAGTCGGTTCAGAAGGTGCGCAGTTTTTTCAGATTGGCTGGTTATTATCGCCGATTTGTTGAGGGGTTTTCGAGCATTGCATCACTGTTGACACGTCTAACCAGAAAAGGCGTGAAATTTGTTTGGACAGAGTCTTGCGAGACTAGTTTTCAGGAGCTCAAGCGGTGATTGGTGTCTGCGCCTGTATTGGTGTTACCTTCAGGCGAGGACGGTTTTGTACTCTACATAGACGCATCACATCAGGGTTTGGGTGCAGTTTTGATGCAGCATAGACGGGTAGTCTCTTATGCTTCTCATCAGCTGAAGGAGCATGAGAAGAATTATCCAGTTCATGTCTTGGAGCTTGCAACCATTATATTTTTCCCTTTAGATATGGAGACATCATCTCTACGGCGTCACATTTGAGATTTTCACAGATCACAAGAGTCTCAAGTATTTGTTCACTAAGAAGGAGATAAATCTTCGTCAGAGAAGATGGATGGAATTCTTGAAGGATTATGACTGTACTGTTAGCTACCATCCAGGGAAAGCTAATGTAGTTGCAGATGCACTGAGCAGGAAATCCCGGAGTCTTCTGGCTTGTCACCGGGTTATGGTCACCGATTTAGTTCAGAGCTTCTCAGAGCTGGGACTAGAGGAGCAAGGTCAGACAGAGAAAGGGTTGTTGGTGAGTATGGTTGCTCAGTCTTCGATCAGGATGAGGATCAGAGAGGCTCAGGGTAGTGATCAGAATTTGTAGTTCCTAGGTAGCCGGATAGCCTCAGAGCAGCAGACTGAATTTACACGAGACGACGAGGGTATTCTATATTTTCGAGGGAGATTATGCGTACCTAAGTCACATCCGGTTATGGAGGAGTTGCTTCAAGAGGCTCATCGATCTCAATTTGCTATACATCCAGGAGGAACCCGTATGTACCGAGATTTGAGACGTTCCTAGTGGTGGAACGGTATGAAGAAAGACATCGCCGATTTTGTTGCTAGATGTCTAGTGTACCAGCAGGTGAAGGCCGAGCATCAGAGACTTGCTGGATTACTACAGAAGATCCCTATTCATGAGTGGAAGTGGGAGCACGTCACGATGGATTTCGTTGTTGGATTACCGAGGTCTCGTAGAAGACACGATGCAATTTGGGTGATCGTTGATCGATTAACCAAATCCGCTCATTTCTTGGGGATTCAGAGGACAGGTTCACTGGACAAGCTGGCAGAGTTATACTGCCGTGAGGTTATCAGAGTACATGGTGTTCCACTGAGTATCATATCAGATAGAGACCCGCGTTTCACTTCGCGGTTTTGGCAGAGTTTGTAGCAGGCCATGTGTACCGAGCTTCCATTCAGTATAGCCTTTCATCCGCAGACGAATAGACAGTCTGAGCGTACCATTCAGACACTGGAGGATTTGTTGAGATCATGTGTTATGGACTTTGGAGGCAACTGGGAGGATCACCTACATTTGGTTGAGTTTGCCTATAATAATAACTATCATTCGACTATTCAGATGGCACCTTTCGAGGCGTTGTATGGTAGAGCTTGCAGGACACCCACCCTCTGGGAGGAGGTTGGGGAATCTCAGTTGCTAGGTCCTCAGAGTATTCAGCATGACGCAGAGCTAGTCCGTACTATCAGACGCCGTCTGTCAGAGGCTCAGGATCGTCAGAAGAGTTATGCAAATCGGAGACGCAGGCCCTTGGAGTTCTCCGTGAGCGATCATGTATTCTTACAAGTGTCACCGACGAAAGGGGTGAAGAGGTTCGGGTTGTGAGGTAAGCTAGCTCCCCGCTACATTGGGTCTTTCCAGATTTTGGAGCGGATTGGAGCAGTCGCTTATAGTCTGGCGTTACCACCGTCTTTGGATGGAGTTCACCACGTGTTTCATGTTTCCATGTTGAGGAAATATGTACTAGATCCTACACATGTGTTATCGGAGGTGCCGGTCACACTTCAGCCAGACGCGTTGTATGAAGAGGTGCCTATGCGGATTCTGGACCGCAAGGAGCATTGGTTGAGGAACAAGACAGTTCGGTTGGTCAAAGTTGGTTGGCAGCACCACTCTGATGAGGAAGGTACTTGGGAGCTTGAGGATTCGATCAGAGCTCGCTACCCTCATCTATTTACTTGAGGCGTGTATAGTTGGTTTTTGTTCAGTATTTAGGTAGTATTTATGTTATATCTACGTTGTTGATACATGTGTTAATATCTGTTGCCGTTGACTAGTACCTGTTGTGGTTAACTAGTATTTGTTGTGATTTACTAGCTAAATTTGGGAACCAAATTTTTGTTAGTGGGGGAGAATGTTAAATATTGGAAATTTGAGGGTTAAAAAGGAAAAAAAATATGAAAAGTAGGGACCTAGTTGGAAATTATCGATATTGGAGAGCTTATTTGCAAAACACCAAAACTCTTATAAAGGCCTAAAACTTCCTCCCCCAAGTCAGTTTTCCTCGAGCGCCTCAGCCCCGACGCGTAGCGAGTCGGTTCCCCATCACCACTGCCGCAAGCTTAGCCTCTCCTTCTCCTTCTTCTTCTCCGGTGTGCACGAGCAGAGCGCCGCCACTCTCATGCGAGTGCCAACCAGCGCTGCCCTCGCGCGAAGCCCTAGCCGACGCAGTGCATCCCTCTTCCTTGCAATTTACTTCTCGCACGAGTGTGTGAAGGCGATGTTGCGGGCAGGCGATCCTTTTCCCTCGAGCAACGAGTGTCGCATCCTTGCCGCATCCCTCTCCGTGAGCTCTTGGTAGAGGTGGGTTTTCAGACTTGGTGCTTGCGTATTTGGGATTAATTTGTGATGTTGTAAACTATGAGGGTTATCAAACGTTTGATATTTTGGTTGTTTGTTGCTTGGGATACGGCAGGGGAGCACTGCTCCGGTGCTAATTCAGGTAAGGCTTGGTTGTGTATTAGGGTTTCCTTGAATCAATTGATGAAAGGTGATTAGAGGTTAGGTTTTTAATTAATGACTTGTATGGGTGTGTTTTTGTAGTTGCCGTGAGGGGATTGTTGGCATTAGTTGCCTTTAAGCTTTGATGAATGGAGTTGGTTTGTAGTTTAACTCTTTGTTTAGTAAAGAGATGGTTGCCTTGAGTAACCTGTGGGTGCGATGATGTTTTAAATCCCTTCGGGAATTAAGGGAACAATGGTTGTTTGATTTATTGGTATTAGGATTTAATGTGGATTTGGGGTAATCACAAGCTGTTGATTTCTTGTGCCATTTTAGGGTTAAGTTTTACTTGAGATGGTCTCTTGGTCTGGGCTTAGGTCCAACCTATGTGGAACCTAACTTTAATAAATAGGAGTAGTATTTTATTAATCTTTTAATTTAGGTTAATTAAATGATTATGACAATTAAGTTTAATCTCAATATGGTTTAGAGATTTGTTTAGTTAATTATTACTATATTAAATAGCTAAACATCGTATCCTTTGATACAGGACCTTAATTCGGACTCGTTTAGTTGATCGTGGAAGGTTCTCATTTACGGACTTTTACAATAATAAGGCGTATACTTCTCCTTTGTACTCGTGTAGTTCCTTTTACCTTAAAGCATGATTGTTTTATGTCTAATAGGTTGCTTGACCTTATTCCCTGTTGTTTTGTTATTTAAACATCGTCGTTGATACTTTCTTCGTTGATTTTCGAGTTTTCAAAATTCGTATCCGTACAGTCTCCTGTTGTTTTCTGTTATGTAAAGTGCCGCTTGTACGCGAGTACTTAGAAGTCCATTAATCAAAATTAGGTTTATTTGACATTAGAAATATCCTACCTAGTAGTGTAGGTTCATAATTGTTGGTTATCAATTTCTGGTTGGTTGTATCGATGCATCGTTTACTTGTTGGATTTTATTCCATCGTTGTTTCTCTGGTTGTTCGTGCATCTTGTAGCATGCACCTTATCTGCACGTTGCATACTAACGACTGTTGGGCTTCCATATGGTTAAGCCATCGTTAGTCATTTAGTTGCTCAGTTCACTCAACCACTTGTTGTCGTGGTAGTTGCTAGAGTGCGAGCAACTGTCCTGTTAGCCACACATGTTGCAGTTGTAGGCTAGCAGTGACACCCTCACCATTATTTTTCGAGGGATACTAGAGCTGTTGATAGCTCCCCCTATATATCGGGGATTGGAGTGTCGGCTCCCCAGCATCCTGTCCACTCAACCACACCTTTCTGTGGTATTCGTTGGAGTGCGTACAGTTGTCACAGCCCTACCCACTCGGTCACACAGATGGGATGTGTTGGTGGCTTGACTGGCGTCAGGGGTGACACATGTCATTGCATCATGTGCATCTATTGCATTTATGCATTTACTTGTGCTTGTTGCATTAATATGAGCTATAGTTGCTGCATTTGGTTGACATCCATGTATATGTTGGTTTTATTATTGTCGCATTGTTTTATACCTGCTTAGTTGTTATTCGGTTTTATAACATGTTGTTTTATATATGTTATGCATGATTAAGAATTCTTATATTTCTTATGGACTGTACCCTATTGATTCTATACTTAGTTATCATTTATTATGCCATGCAATTGTCGACTCATATACCCGCCGAGTCCGCCCGGACTCACCGCCCCTGCTTTCTCTTTTTGTTTCAGATAGCAGGTAGTTGCATTTCTTGGAGCCAGGAGAGGATCCATTTGCCAGTCCTCGGAGTTGAGTTGTTTTCGTATTTGGTTTAGTTGTTATATTTTCGGCACTTGGTTTGTTTGCATTTTATTTGCTTATCAAATATCGGACTGGTTTTGTTATTATTATAGAGACATTTTGAGTTCTCTTTGGTTGTTGTATCTTTTATATTTAAAGTGGCTGCGCCACCCGTTATCTTATTTAATAACTGCGTGGTTGTGTTTACTTTCTATATATTGTGATGCTAGCCGCTTGTGGCTAAGCTATTTGGGTGAGAGTGTATGTATTATTTGTCCCAACTTGTCCATCATACAAGGGAGATGCTGCCTGATTTTCGAGTAAGCATGTGCCTCTGTGGTCCCAAACTGGTCTTCCCAAATCGAAGCACATGCTTGAACTGGTCCCGATTTTCTATATAACTTGTCCCGAACTGCTCTTCCCGAACTGGAAGTCCTGAACCGGACTTCCCGAACCGATCTTGAAGTGTTATTGTGGCCTACGGACAGCAGTTTCCTTTAAAAGGATTTGTCCTCCTCCGACAGTGTTTCGAGGTTCCGATGGACATCTATCTCTCAGGATACAACAGCGGGACCACAGGCACAACGAAGCACCCGTTGCTCATGGTGAATTGAAGGAGTACCCGAATGATACTCACGGGGAATTGGGAACGAGGTGGAATGAAATCTCTTCTCTATCTCTTTTGCTCTCGGTCACAACCTCTTTATATAGGGCTCAGACCTCCGCAGTAATCAATGACTAAATTAACGTCATTTATTGCCAATTAACTATCCAAATCCAAATGTCTGGGGCTTACATATTTTGCATTAATCAACAGTTAATGCATCTGTTACCTTTGAGCAAGAAATTTGGCAAAACGTTGGTTCATCAGCTTGGACAAATTTTGCCCCGACCGGTCGAGCATTCAACGTGCGTTGGTCGTGCATGCACACGAGTCTATTTGGTGTAGTACAAATTCGGGCCCTAGATTTGCACCCCCTCCTGCGCACCCATGTGTGAGAGAGAGCATCTCCCCTTGCATTTGTTCACAACTAACATGCTTGTGAAACAATATAAACTAACAATTATGCCTTGAGACTTCCAATGTGGGACTAAAGTCTCATTCACAATGGAACCTCTTTATTCTCCACCTCCCTTTCCATTCACTTGAAACTCTCAATGTGGGACTAAAGTCCCATTCACAATAGAGCCCCTATTTCCCTTTCCATTCACAATATATCTAACAATCTCCCACATGAATGGAAATAGGGTATGTGATAGCATTCAGCAGTTGAGTCCAGTATAGGATAGGTAGATTTCACCCTTTGAACCTTCCCTTGTGAAGATTTGTTTGCTTACTAGCTGACAGTAGACATATGTCCTTGAATTGTGCTGTTGTTTGTATAAGCATCAACACATCTCACCCAGGACTCTCCCTGATACACCTCAGTTCTCATGAGTGTGTTCATTCTTGGCCATGAACACGCCTAATTCTGCGAGATGTTCTAAGAATTGTGCCTTCAATTCTCTTCGAAGCGGCCCCACTTCTTTCTCACATAGGTGATCTCTTAAGAGTTTTCCACATAACTCTATTGAATCATTAAAAGTCGTATGCTTAACCTCCATCCTTTATTATTTCAAAGGGTCATTCTCTCACAGTGAACAACTTTGTCAGTGCAGTTAGGCTGTCCCTTTGAACCTAATTCTTGGGATCTCCAGTCTGCATAGGTTGGGTTTCCTTTGCACCAACATTTTCTACCGGTATCAAACCCATCCTTCTTGATGATCTTGCAACTAACTCTCAATTTAACCATTTGGTTAGCGGATCCGCTAAGTTATCCTTTGACTTCACATAGTCAACAGTGATAACTCCAGTTGAGAGTAGTTGTCTAATGGTATTGTGTCTCCAACGTATATGTCTAGACTTACCATTATACATATGACTTTGTGCCCAACTAATCACTGATTGACTATCACAATGTATGCAAATTGTCGGCATGGGTTTCGGCCATCTCAGTACATCTTTTAAGAATTACCTTAGCCATTCAGCCTCTTCACCACATTTGTCAAGAGCTACAAACTCAGACTCCATCGTGGATCTGGTTATTACGGTTTGCTTAGAAGATTTCCATGAAATAGTTGCACTTCCCAGAGTGAACACATATCCACTCGTAGACTTTGATGCTTTTATGTTAGATATCCAGTTGTATCCTTCAATAACAACAGGATATCTCATATAGTGCAATCCATTTTCACGAGTATATCTCAAGTACCTCAGTACTCTTGTTATCCCTTTCCAGTGCTCAACATCAGGATTACTCGTGTATCTACTCAGTTTACGTACTGCGTAAGCTAAGTCTGGTCTTGTACAATTCATCAAGTACATTAGACTTTCAATCACCCGAGCGTACTCTACCTGAGAGATACTTTTTCCTTGGTTTTTCGATAGATGATGGCTAGTAACTATCAACGTTCGTGCCAACGCAGTATCACCATTGGTGAATTTCTCAAGAATCTTGTCCACGTAATGAGACTGACTAAGAACAAGTCCTTCTACTGTTCTAAGAATTTTGATTCCTAGAATCACATCAGTTATGTCCATGTCTTTCATGTCAAATCTTGAGTTCAACATGTCTTTCATGGATTTGATCATCTTATTATTACTCCCAATGATATGTATATCATCTACATATAAGCACAAGATGACAAAGTCATTTTCTGTGACTTTCGCGTAGACACATTTATTACATTCATTGAGTTTGAATCCACCTTCTTGCATGACATTATCAAATTTTTAATGCCACTGCTTTGGAGCTTGTTTCAAGCCGTATAAAGACTTTACCAATTTGCAAACCTGATTATTCTGTCCTAGCATAGAAAACCCCTTAGGTTGCTCCATGTAAATTTTCTCTTCTAAATCTCCGTTTAGAAAGGTCGTCTTTAGATCCATGTGATGTATATCCAGGTTCCATAGAGAACCAATAGCCAACAACACTCTAATGGAAGTTATTCTCGACACCGGAGAATATGTATCAAAGTAATCAAGGCCTTCTCGTTGTCAGTAACATTTAATTACCAATTTAGCCTTATACATGTCAATTGTGTCATCTGACTTTATCTTCTTCTTGAAGATCCACTTGCAACCTAATGGTTTACTCCCTGGAGGAAGGTTCACAAGTTCCAAAGTGTGATTTTGTAAGATAGATTCTATCTCAGATGCAATTGCCTCTTTTCCAATGAGGTCCCTCAGAAGAGTTCACTGCTTCTGAGTAGTTTTGGGGCTCACCTTCCAGTAGAAAGTGATAAAATATGTTCCATAAGATTTTTCCACCCGAGCTCTCTTAATTCGCCTAAGCGCAGCCTCAACTGGTTCATCGCCCTTTGTTCTTCCTTTGGTATTTCCTCCACTCATTTTGAGGAGCTAACATCCTCTTGGGTCTTATATGGAAACACATGCTTGAAGAATGAGACATTTCTCGATTCTATTAAGTTGATTAAGGGTAATAATTAATTAATTAATTAATTAATTATAAAATTAATTAGGTTGATAAATTAATTAAGTGTAAAATTAATCAAGTTCATTAATTAATTAAGTGTAAAATTAATTAAGTTTGTTGGGTTGGTTGGGTTTATATAACTAATATTTTAGGTCCTAACATCTCACCCATTTCTAATTGTCAAAATAGGGAATCCTTATCTGTTTAATCAGATGTTGCCAATTTTATCTTGAAATTAGTTTTAAAAGTCTACGATTTGATTCAACCTTGAGTTAGATTCAAGTTTAACAGCTAGTAAATTAAAAGCATATTTTAATCAGCTTCTAGGCCATGGCAAGGCACAGAGTCTGTAACGCCCCAAAATTTTCCCATATGAAATATTATGAATTCATGAAATATTATTATGAAATATTTTCCCATATGAAATATTATGAAATATTATGAATTCATGAAACATAATTATTATCATGATTGTAACGCCCCAAAATTTTCCCATATGAAATATTATGAATTCATGAAATATTATTATGAAATATTTTCCCATATGAAATATTATGAAATATTATGAATTCATGAAACATAATTATTATTATGAAATTTCATGATGGGCTTGGCTTAATGGGCTTTGATATGGATTAGTGCAAAAATGTGATAAAAAGGAAATATAGAAAGGAGGAAGCAAGGATTGAACCTTGAACCTCCTAGTTGCACTAATCATGTCATAACCAACACACCAAGAGTATTTCATGTTGAGAAAATAAGAAACATGCTTGTTAAAGCTAGAGAAGTGAAGAGACATGTCTCTTCATGGGAAAAGTATAAATAAGAGAAGGAGAAGTTGGAATAACTTCCTCTCTTCTTCTTTCTCACTCTCCCCACCGAAATTCATCTACTCCTTCTCCCTTTTCATTTTCGAAAAACACAACCCTAGGGTTCTAACCCTAGGGAATTAGGAGGAAGGAGAACCATTCAAGGATCTTGCCTCTACTAGGGCCAAGGGTTCTAGAGAAACTTTGGTAAAGGAAACTCTCACTCTCACTTCAACCAAGGGTACCCTAAAGATTTAGGGAGGGTGAAATTTAAGCGAAAGGATGTAAGTATCCCCTCGCCTGCAGTGTAATTGTTATGCATGATTCTTGTTATTTTCTTGTACAAAAGAATTAGGGTTTTCCCTTTGTAAGTTTCGGCCACCTCCATTAGGAGAGGCTTTGGTTACTCTTTAATATATGAGAAGATCCCTTGAGACTTAGGGTATATAGGTATGTTGATTTTCTTTATGATGTTGTGAACAAAAACTAGGGTTCTACCCTTATGTGACTTTCGGCCAAAGCATGAAGCAAAGAGGGTTTTAAGGTTGTATGATTCCTATGATATATCCATGCTTAGTAGTGTAGACAAAATGCTTGTATAAATGTTTGTGTGAAGATTTGATTTCAAGAAACCTAGTTTCCCTTACCCTTGAGTTCGGCCAACCCTAGAGGGATTAGAGATTAGGGTTGCATAATTATCTTATGATGAAATCTATGTTTAATAAGTGGCATGATAGGTATGTGAGATGTTTGTGTAAATGCTTGTATGAATGTTGATTCAAAAACCCTAATTTCCCCTACCCTACACCATTCGGCCAACTCCCTAAGGTTAGGGTTTGTGAAGGTTAAACTACCCTAGGAGATATACTTATGTTTGGGAATAATGATATGTATATGCATGTGATGTTTAAGAGAATGTTTGATAGGAAAACTTAACCTTTCCCCTAGCATGTGATATTCGGCCAAGCCTAGAACATTAGGTTTGTGAAGCTTGATTATCCCATGATGTATGCTAGGCTTAGAATGATATATGATGGATATAGATATGATACTTGTATGTGATGTTTGATGTCAAAAACCTAAGCTATCTCTACTTTGACTTTCGGCCAGGACTTAGGTTTAGGGTTAAGAAGAACTCGATTAACTCATGAAGTATGCTACCACTTTCTATGACAGGAATATGATTTATGTGACCAACCTTGTCATATATAAGTTTGTGTAAGTGGTTGAAATATGACATATGTATGAGCATGTTTATATAGCCCACATGGCACCCTTTATGAATTGCATGTGATGTGTATGATAAAACGCTTGAAAGGATACTCCACTAAGTATGGGATCAAGAGCACCCTTTATGTTGTGTGGTGTGTCCCTACGGGATCATGAGCACCCTTGAAGAGTGGTGTGTCCCATAAGAGTGGATTTGGAGTATTCCTTAGCATATATGTAAAAGCATGTAAAGTATTTTACTTTATGAATGAGCTTGTACCGGACCAAAGTATGGGTCCAAGGGATGGGCACCTTAAGAACGCCTCGGTTCTGGACTACCGACTATGCTGTCCACGGTTCTGGCACTACCGTAGCTGTGCAACAGGGATGGGCACCTTAAGAACGCCCCGGTTCTGGGACTACCGACTATGCTGTCCTTACCCTAGTAGGTCGGGGCTCGCTACCTCGTATCTACTTAGGGATGCGCGCTTATGATGTATGTATGTGGTACAAGCCGGGGACCCCCAATGATGATACGATGATATTTAAGTATTTAAAAGTATAATTTTAAAAGTTAAGCATCCTTATGTATATGCATTCCATACTTTATACTGCTTGCTTAGAAACTGTGATGTTTAGTATGCTATGATGAACTCATGCTTATGATTTATTATGTGTACATGTTGTATGCTTTCGTATGGATTTTGCGAGTAGGACAGGATCCTTACTAAGCATTTGTGCTTACTAGTTTATGTGTTGTCTTATGCTGCAGATAAAGGTAATGGACACTTGAACTAGAGGAAGAGGCAGGTGGGCTGAAGATGTGTGGGGTGGTGGCTCGGGAAAGAAAGATTCCCATATCTACATTACTATGCTTATGTTTTCTTTAATAATAAATGCTAGTGATTAGAGTTGGTAATTTTGAATATTAGTGATCACTCTTATATGTTTGAGTTGAATTACTTGTGAACTTAAGATGCATAGAAACCTAGGACTATGCTCCAAAGAAATAAAATGTTCTAAACATTAAAGCATGATATCTGACTGGCATGCACTGACTAATAGGCTTAGCACTTATGTTTTTCTTTTATGATTAAAATTATATGAATGAGTAGTACGTAACCCCGCCCCGAGAGTAGATATAAGGGCGGGCGTTATAGAGTCCTTCTTAGGTATCAGAACAATGATCACTTTCTAGTCAAAGCCTTTTAAAGAAATTATATTTTTACATTATTATTTGAGAAACCCTGGTCTAACTAATCTATGATGTGGTGATATAACTTTGGCTAGTTCCACTAGGCTAAGTAGACCAAATAGGATACTCCTTACCCTACCTGACTCCTTAAACAGTCTTCTCTAGCATACTATTATCTCGCCCCACCCTGGTACTATGTTGAGCAAGTTCAATCAAGTCTAGGTCCTTAACTAATAATTTATATCCTAAGCATGACAATTTACAAGAAATTAAAAAAACAATAAGGCAGTCATGCAAAAGATTATCTAACAATAAAAATGTCTTTCTATTGGTTCCGCCTGGATCATATTCTTGATATGGTCTATCTAGGTAATAAATCTGACTCTTGGGGATCCAATAGTAATTTGGTCCAACTTAATTTGCAAATCTTATCTTAGGGACCCATGCTTGGACTCGGGTGCTATTGTGGTTCACAAGTGAAATATATGACTTATATCGTAAGTTGGTTTTAAACCCAAGTTTGGATCTATTGTAAACAACTTTTTGTTTTCCAAGAATCACATCAAGATTCTTGGAACCCAAAGTAAACCATTCCAAGGATTCTCTGAGATCCTTGACATGAGTTTTCAAGGAGAAATTCTCTTCCTCAAGTTGCTGAGCTTGAGTTGAAGTTCCACCCTGAGCTGTCTCAATCAAGGAACTCGAGTTAGCTTCCTCATTAAGGGATTTGAACTCCTTTTGTAGGGACTTAACCCGGATGTTAGACTTAGCCAACTTGCAAGATAGGTAGGAGATAAGATTGTAAAGCTCATTTTCAAAATAACCACTTACAGTAGTGAGTTTCCCCTTTTAAGAGATGGATATTGATCCGTGGCTTTTTCCATGCTCGACTTCAACTTAGTCTCGGACTTGGTGTTAGATTCATTCTAGGACTCGATGTTGGATTCGTTCTCAGCAACATGTGCTTGTACTGATAGTGTTAAAATGCCCAGTTGAGTTTGTTCTTCTTGGTCTGACTCATTTGATGACTCAGACCATGTTGCTTTTAGAGCCTTCCTTTTCCTTTGTTTCTTAGTTTCTTTTGTGTTCGGACACTCTGGCTTGTAGTGTCCTTTTTTGTTGCCCCCGTACCATGTTACTTCTGACTTAGGCTTCGTGGGTTGGTTCAGATTTATTTGGTTGCTCTTTGATTGGATCATCTGCTTTTTCTTTAACATTTTTCGAACTAGGTTGACTACTTTGGAGATGATCTCTTTGTCATCTTCTAAATCCGATTTGTCTTAGATTTAGATTTGGGTTGATACTTGGGCTTTCGCTTCTTGTTTGTAAGTCTTCTTGCAAGGAGCATAATATCTTTCTCGGGCGGATAAGTATTAGTCTGTTCATGAAGTTCAAACATGGAAAACAATCTAATTTAAACTTTGAAAAATCCCTTGAAATTTTGGATGCAGCTACCATAGATACCCACAGAGTATTTCTTGGAGATGCTTTCAAAGTGTACCTGATTATATTGTGATTTTTAACTTGTTGCCCGTTCGCGTGTAGTTCATTGAGGATGTCTTAAATTTTGGCGTGGAGTTGACTTGTCGATTCTCCTTCCTACATTTTGATATTACATAGTTTATTAAAATACAAATCACATTTATTTACCTTTGTTTTGGAGGCCCCTTCATGTAGCTTGATTAGTTTCTCCCAACGGTCTTTGATACTTATGAATGGCCCAACCTGATTTAGCTCCTCTTTGGTTAGAACACATTGTAGTATATGGGTAGTTTTGGCATCTGCCTCAATCCTTTTCATTAGGGTTGCGTCCTAGAGTTTGCATCATAATGGCTCTCCATTTAGATTGAGAGGCAGTGTGAAACTTGTCTGAATGGGCAACCACAATTGAACATGGGTCTTTAGGTGAATTTCCATCCAACTTTTCCAGTAGCTGATGTCCTAGCGGGCAGACGATACTGTAGCCTTTTTGTTAGGACATAGAGAATAGTCCTTGCAAGAAAAATGATAGAGAATATCCCAAGACTAGGTCTTAAATTAGTAGTGCAGGAGAAGAGAAATAAACACATGAACAATGGCTCGAATGGTGTTGCACTAATTTTGAGAAAATTAATAAAATAATAAAAATAATAATAATAACGAGAAATTTGTCGGAAAGGATAATTGCACCAATTCTGACTTATTACGAAAAAATGAAAATATAAAATTGAAAGATAAATAAAAAAGCAATGCTGCGCTCATGACTTTTTCGTAAGTCGAGTTAAAATCATAGGAGAAATAAGAACAAAAAAAAATACAATCTCTTATTCGAGTTGGTTTTACTTGGTTTGGAGTCTATGATGTCTCGTACTCCAAGACCTACAGTCCTTGACTGTTTACTTTGGATAATTCACTATAATCTAAAATGATGAGTACAAAGTATGCAATTAATGAAAACATAGCAACCATTGTACCAACAACAGGAAGTGTAGAAGGTTAAGTAGTGTTGTCGTTGGTCCAATGTTATGGTGTCGTTTGGCGATCCTTTGCACATCACACAAGAGAAAGAGTTATAGTAGAATTGATGTTGAACCCACTGGTCAAACGCCCCTTCTCTCCGATGCCCATATAGCCATCACAGGCGCCCCCAACTCGATGAGGTGGCAACCGATCGTCGAAGCCTTATCCCTAACATCTATCCACTCCTGGGAGCCCGTCTCAACTCGGGTGCCTTTGTTAGTGATGTTGGTTGATCACTCAGCATCCTTTAGCTCAACCAAGCCCCGGCTGAGTCGAGGATGTCACGGGCGCCAAGGACCTCTTGGGCGCCTATAACTCCAAGCGCCCAAGTTTGACTCTGTTGGTGCAAGATGCATCAGTGATGTCTTCCTCTAGTGTTTCGATGTTTAATAATATACTTATGTTAGTATCAATATATGTTAGATAAGGGTTAGTCAAAGTAATCAAGGGTTAAACCAAATAGGACCTTATGTTTGGTAGGGTAAACCCATGTTTGATCAGGTTGACAAAGGGTTAGCCAAACAGGATATGATGTTTGGCAGAGTGAACCAGAACCCAGGGTTGGTCAGTTTGACCAAGGGAATCAATCACACAACCATTTTTAAGCCATGATAAGTTGGAATCTATTTTCTCCAACAAAGAGTTAACCTATGCACATCCACATATCATCCAGCAAAAATAATATATATGATAATGTACAAGTAATTAACCGAATCCTAAACACACAAAACCGAAAACCTTAGCTCTGATACCAATTGATGGCTATGGCTTGGCGGGCTTCCTAAGCGAATACTTGGTCGTCCTTGAGAGACCTCTCCATGTCTACGGATTAAAAATTAATCCGAATGGACTCGTCTCCTAAACGACCATCTCGTCATCGTATAGATCGGTTCAAATTATAACTTGGCCAATCTCAAAGATTGAGCCTTGTAATTTGCCTAACCGTTCGACCGTGAAAAAGATGACGAGTGGATCGCTGATTTTTGTGTTTATTATCGGGGTCCAATTAATTAATTATTAAACATGATTAACAAATAATCAAAACAATAATAATTAATTAACATCCACATGAAATGATAAGAATAACAAGGAGCCAAGGAAGAAAATTATGTAGGACCGGTGCCGTCGATAGAGGGGGGGTGAATATCGATCGTGAAAACTTTCGTGAGACTTTCGTAAAACTGGACTCAGAATATTAGTAGCGCAGCGGAAAACATAAAAATAAAAATAGAAAAGCAATACACAGTGGACACAGCAGGTTTATTTACTTGGTTCCCAACCCCCCAGGGTCAGTACGTCCAAGGCCTATGTACTCGGCGTTGAGTCCACTAATAGTCTCCTTTCCGGAATTTCCGGAGGCGGAGAAACCCGACTTACAGTGCAATATTACAAGCAATAATATGGAAAAATAAATACTGTAATTAATTTCAAACCAAAACACAAAGTGTGAAGCTCGGCCGATCTGGACTTCCGAAGTGCCGCGCACTTCCTCCTGGAGCCTCCCGGTCGCAGAACCTCTTCTTTAGCGCGTTGTCGTCGGTCGGAATGGATAGAATCGCAGTTAGGAAGTGTATTTGAAGCATAGGGGTCGAGACCCCTTTTATAGCACTCCTGGGGGCGCCCCGGACGCTGGGGGCGCCCCGGAAGATTTGGTCAAACTTTATCCCTGCGTCTACTTCGCCGCAGCTGATAACAGCTTTGACCAGGGCGCCCCGGATCTTCCGGGCGTCCATCTTGAACCCAGTCAGTGCTTATCCACTGCTTCAGACTCGTAGCAACGAAACAGTGTTAATCCGGGCGCCCCGGATGCTCCGGGCGCCCCGGTTGACACTTATTTTGACTGCAGCACGAAAATAGCTTATTAGTACTGGCTGGGGGCGCCCCCCTTGCTGGGGGTGCCCTGGCTGCATGGGGGCGCCCTGGCTGCTGGGGGCGCCCCCAACACTGGGGGCCCCCTGGCAGCCAGTTTTCAGCCTACTTCATTTGCTTGCTTTGTCTTCTTCTCTTGGTACCTGCAAGATATATATATGCAAAGCAAGTATACATGAAATATTAATCTTTACGAACTTGGTTCGGACTTCGGATTGGCACGCAATCCTAGGTCGAACCGACGCAAACTCTTACCCCCGAGAAAGCGCCTTTCACCTACTCCTTTCAGGAGACGGTTGCCGCCCGATCCTTCGGGTGGACTTTTGCCTAGCCGCCCTTCGCTAGGTCTTGGATACCAAGCATCCCTTCGCTTGGTGCCTAGCATCCCTTCGCTAGGTCTTGTTTCCCTGACAGCCCTTCGTCAGGTGCCCAGCAGCCCTTCGCTAGGACTTGTTCCCCTGACAACCCTTCGTCAGGTGCCTAGCAGCCCTTCGCTAGGACTTATTTTCCTGACAGCCCTTCGTCAGGTGCCTAGCAGCCCTTCGCTAGGTCTTTTCTTTCTGGCAACCCTTCGCCAGAGCCTAGCAGCCCTTCGCTAGGTCTTTTTCGTTCTGGCAGCCCTTCGCCAGAGCCTAGCAGCCCTTCGCTAGGTCTTAGGGTTTCCATGCCTAGCTTAACTAGGACTTTTCTCAGGCTTAGGTTACTTCTCCTTCGCTCCCCTTTGTCTGTTCAACATATTACTGACTTAAGTACATTGTCAAACATTAAAACACATAAAGGAGAACATCATTGATGCAACTTGCACCAACAATCTCCCCCTTTTTGATGTTTGACAATAACTTAAGTTAGATTGGTTTAAGGGGCTAAATTACTATCCTTGGGATAGAAAAACTAAAAGGTATAGGTTTTGGAGGAGTAAAAAATTTTCTAACTGAAAAAAAAATTCTAACTTAAGCACTCTCTCCCCCTTTGTCATGCATCAAAAAAACTTGCATCAACCATAAAAACTTTGAATTTTTGTTTTGAAAATACTTAGTGCAATTTTGTTTTTTTTAAAAAATTGCATAAATTTGAAAAATTCTTTAGGTTTAAAATATAAGTACTTTGAAAAGATGATTTGTAAGGAGTGCAAGTACTTTTAAAAGATTATTTAAATCCCTTTTTGAAAAAATATAAGTATATTTTTTGAGAAATTAAGTACTTAACAATACATTTGAAAATATTTTTTTTTTAAATTAAGAATATTGGTTTTGAAAGACATAAGTATTTTTTTTTTGAAAATATTTTACTTGATTGAGTTTCTTTTCCAGTCTGACACCATCCTAGGAAACCTTGTTGACCATAAGGGCATTTCCTAAGTGTCCTGGAAAGTTTTCAAACAAGTAAATATTATTATAAATTTTTAAGAAAAATGATAATATTTCACAAAGTATGTGCTGAAAAACTGTGTGAATTTTGAAGATCTAATATTTTACTTAACTTGGTCTATTTTCCAGTCTGACACTTTCCTGGGAAACCTTGTTAACTACAAGGACATTTTCCTAAGTGTCCTGGACATTCTCCAACCCAAGTAAATATTATTTCAAAAATAATTTCATAAGTCACACAAATTTTAACAAATAGAATAATAGTATTTTGAAAGCCTTAGATTTTGAAAATCTGAAAACATGTTATTAAAATAAGTCTTTTAATTTGACCTCCCCCTAAACTTGACTCAGTTCTGGGAAGCTTGTTGACCACAAGTACTCTTCCTTTGAGTCTTAAGGTTTGATTCAAATCAAAGGAATTTTCTAATAATAAAAAATAGTTTAAGACTTGAAAAAATTTGACTCAGACTTCCCCTAAATCTGACACATCCTAGGAGTCCTTTTTAGATTTTGAAGTGGACCTTCCTCTGTGTCTTTAGGGTTTATCAGAATCAAAAGAACAGGTAAACATTTGATTTTTGCAATAGGTAAAATCTTTTTTGAAAAGCCACAAGTGATAACGATTAAAGCATGATTTTCGAAAAGATATTTTCAAATAATAGTAATGTTTTTAAAGTGCAGTTTGAAAAATATGAAAAGCACTCCCCCTGCATCAATGTTGTTTGACTCTATCTAAGTGCTCTAAGGAACTTTAGTGCTGTCCTAAGAGGCTTGTGTCTAATTGCGTGAGTCAATCAATTTTTGAAAACAATATACCTTTTTGAAAAATGTGTAATATATATAATCAATCAGACAAGCATGAATTCCATAAAAACATTATTATGTTAAAGCTCTATTTTGAAAAATATATTTTTAGGAAAATATTCTAACAATTTTGAAAAACAATTTTGAAAAATATTTTTCAATTCATTAGTCCTTAACATCTCACCCATTTTAGATGTATCAATACAACAAGCATGATTGCCTTATAGGTGTATTGTGAGATGCTTGAATCATTTTCCATTATTAAATCTAAGATTTAATTGAAATTTGTGTTAGATTCAAATTTGACAAAAGATAATTTGAATTTGAATTTCAGAAATTGGCTTCCAGGTCTTGGCGAGGCACTAGGCCTTCTTTGGCCGTAGCCTTATGGGATCATCCACCCTTTCCTTGACAAAGCCTTTTAATGAAATTTCATTTTCAAATTAAATTAGGTCATTTTCTGGTCTAACTAGCTTGGGTCTTGGATCGGTAGCTTCGGCTGGTTTCACCAGTCTAAAGAGACCAAGTAGACTTGATCTTATTAGAGTTGGTTTCCCCAACGTACTATCATCTCACCTCCTCCCAATACTATGTTGCCAAATTTCAATTATCTTTTTCTTATGACCTTTCTAAATTATGCATAAAAATTAAATATGAATGACATGTCATATTTTTAAAGGAAAATAGCAAATGCATGGCATGGCAATTATGCATGAGTCAAACAAGTCAAGACATTTTATTTTTGTTTCTAAGAATATATCAAATTCTCGATTTGATACACATCGTGTGAACCTGCGAATATGTCAACCCACTTTGACATATTTGATTTTATTGAATTAATTGTTGCGGTTTGGGTAAGCTTTTAGTTTGGTTCAGGTTTAAGTGATTTAAGATTGGATTTAGTTGAATTAAAATTGAGTTAATTTGAATTTAATTGAATTAAAGTTGAGTTAATTTGAATTTTAATTTAATTTGAATTTAATTTTGGATTTAATTTGAATTTAATTACGATTTAATTTGAATTTAATTAAGATTTAATTTGAATTTTAATTTAAATTAATTAAGATTTAATTGAAATTAATTAAGATTTAATTTGAAATTAATTAAGATTTAGTTAAGATTTAATTTAAATTAATTAAGATTTAATTCGAAATTAATTAAGATTTAATTTGAATTTAATTAGGATTTAGTTAAGATTTAATTTAAATTAATTAAGATTTAATTCGAAATTAATTAAGATTTAATTTGAAATTAATTAAGATTTAGTTAAGATTTAATTTGAATTTTAATTTAATTTAATTTGAATTTAATTTGGATTTAATTTGAATTTAATTTGGATTTAATTAAGATTTAATTTGAATTTAATTTGGATTTAGTTAAGATTTAATTTAAATTAATTAAGATTTAATTCAAAATTAATTAAGATTTAATTTGAAATTAATTAAGATTTAGTTAAGATTTAATTTAAATTTAATTAGGATTTAGTTAAGATTTAATTTAAATTTAATTAGGATTTAGTTAAGATTTAATTTAAATTAATTAAGATTTAGTTAAGATTTAATTTAAATTAATTAAGATTTAATTTGAATTTAATTAGGATTTAATTTAATTTTTTTTAAGGTTACAATGATTAACTAATAATTGTGGGTTTAAATTCATCATTTTCATTATTTTAAAAATTTCTTCTTCAGTTTTATCTTTCTTTTCAAGTTTTTCTAATAATTTTGATTTATTTGAATTTTTGTAATTTTTATTGATTATGACCTTTATCTTAGATAGTTCCATATCCTCTTTAAGATTTGATTTTTCAATATCCTTACAGTAGGTGGAGTAAATTGGGCCACTAATTAAGGTTTCATAATAATATTCAATATTATCTATAATTAAATTATTATCTAGGAGAATATTATTTTCAAAATTTTTCTCAGAGTTATCTTCAGACATATCTTCAATATTTTCCAGAAATTCAGAGTTAATCTCTAGATTATCCTTAAGATTTTCAGAGTTAATTTCTGGATTATTTTTAACATTTTCAGGATTATTTTCTGGATTATCCTTAATATTTTCAGGATTATTTTCTGGATTATCCTTAATATTTTCAGGATTATTTTCTGGATTATCCTTAATATTTTCAGGATTATTTTCAGGATTATCCTTAATATTTTCAGACTCAAATTCAGATTTGTACAACGGATTTTCAAATTTGAATTTGTAATTATCTAAAGGATTTCCAGATTTTATTTTAGATTTAATATCAGAATTAATTTTCACAATTATTGAATTGGTATTAATAATTAAATAGTTAATTTTGGATATGTTAATCATATCCGTATTTTCTAATTTTTCATGCAAAATATTTAATCTACTATGCAGTAAATTTAATTTAGTAGAAAAATTGACTGAATTATCTAAAGACAGTGCAGGAAATTGTAAAACTTTTGGAACGTAAATCTTACGTACCTTCGTCGGACACTTGTTTTTGTAGTGCCCGTATTTCTCACATTTGAAGCATCTGATGTGATTTTTGTTTTTCCGGATCTCTGGCGCTGGTATCCCCTGTGCCGCCGGTGATGTAGACCGATTCTTACGAGTAGGGCACTGATTTTTGTAGTGCCCTCTCTCCCTGCATGTGAAACAAATAATATACGATTTAAAATTAGACATTTAAAAAGAATATATACCTGATTCACCCCTGGGCTCCCCCTCAACTCCTGGCGTTGTTGCTCCGTCGGCGGTTAGTCCGGTGAAGAGCGGCTCGGCTCTGATACCACTTGTAGGACCGGTGCCGTCGATAGAGGGGGGGTGAATATCGATCGTGAAAACTTTCGTGAGACTTTCGTAAAACTGGACTCAGAATATTAGTAGCGCAGCGGAAAACATAAAAATAAAAATAGAAAAGCAATACACAGTGGACACAGCAGGTTTATTTACTTGGTTCCCAACCCCCCAGGGTCAGTACGTCCAAGGCCTATGTACTCGGCGTTGAGTCCACTAATAGTCTCCTTTCCGGAATTTCCGGAGGCAGAGAAACCCGACTTACAGTGCAATATTACAAGCAATAATATGGAAAAATAAATACTGTAATTAATTGCAAACCAAAACACAAAGTGTGAAGCTCGGCCGATCTGGACCTCCGAAGTGCCGCGCACTTCCTCCTGGAGCCTCCCGGTCGCAGAACCTCTTCTTTAGCGCGTTGTCGTCGGTCGGAATGGATAGAATCGCAGTTAGGAAGTGTATTTGAAGCAGAGGGGTCGAGACCCCTTTTATAGCACTCCTGGGGGCGCCCCGGACGCTGGGGGCGCCCCGGAAGATTTGGTCAAACTTTATCCCTGCGTCTACTTCGCCGCAGCTGATAACAGCTTTGACCAGGGCGCCCCGGATCTTCCGGGCGCCCATCTTGAACCCAGTCAGCGCTTATCCACTGCTTCAGACTCGTAGCAACGAAACAGTGTTAATCCGGGCGCCCCGGATGCTCCGGGCGCCCCGGTTGACACTTATTTTGACTGCAGCACGAAAATAGCTTATTAGTACTGGCTGGGGGCGCCCCCCTTGCTGGGGGCGCCCTGGCTGCATGGGGGCGCCCTGGCTGCTGGGGGCGCCCCCAACACTGGGGGCCCCCTGGCAGCCAGTTTTCAGCCTACTTCATTTGCTTGCTTTGTCTTCTTCTCTTGGTACCTGCAAGATATATATATGCAAAGCAAGTATACATGAAATATTAATCTTTACGAACTTGGTTCGGACTTCGGATTGGCACGCAATCCTAGGTCGAACCGACGCAAACTCTTACCCCCGAGAAAGCGCCTTTCACCTACTCCTTTCAGGAGACGGTTGCCGCCCGGTCCTTCGGGTGGACTTTTACCTAGCCGCCCTTCGCTAGGTCTTGGATACCAAGCATCCCTTCGCTTGGTGCCTAGCATCCCTTCGCTAGGTCTTGTTTCCCTGACAGCCCTTCGTCAGGTGCCCAGCAGCCCTTCGCTAGGACTTGTTCCCCTGACAACCCTTCGTCAGGTGCCTAGCAGCCCTTCGCTAGGACTTATTTTCCTGACAGCCCTTCGTCAGGTGCCTAGCAGCCCTTCGCTAGGTCTTTTCTTTCTGGAAACCCTTCGCCAGAGCCTAGCAGCCCTTCGCTAGGTCTTTTTCGTTCTGGCAGCCCTTCGCCAGAGCCTAGCAGCCCTTCGCTAGGTCTTAGGGTTTCCATGCCTAGCTTAACTAGGACTTTTCTCAGGCTTAGGTTACTTCTCCTTCGCTCCCCTTTGTCTGTTCAACATATTACTGACTTAAGTACATTGTCAAACATTAAAACACATAAAGGAGAACATCATTGATGCAACTTGCACCAACAAATTATACCTTCCTTTACCTCGTAGTCTTCTACCTTATGTCCCTTCCCTCCCAGACGTCGTGTGGGCGACGAGCTACTGAGAACCGGAATCACCAAGGAGCTTCTATCTTCTTCCTAGCTTGGCCAAAACCCTAGGACTTCTTCTTCCACTTGCCGCCGGCCCAAAACCTAGATTTTGGCCACTGCCACCGCCCCTCCTCCTCGCTCCCAGCACACGCACAGTGAAGAGGAAGGGAAGAGCAAGATGATGAAGAAGGAATAGAAGAAGAAGAAGAGATAAACTCTTCTCCATAATCCAAACAAACTCCCTAATCTCCTTCTTCCTTCTCCCTACCACCGGCCAACTTCAAGAGAGAAGAAGCACCGCCAGCGATTCCTTTCCCTCCTATCAAGCCCGTGTGCACCCTTAAGGGAAGAAAGGAGAAGGTAACTGAAGGAGAGAGAGGAAGCCAAAGCTCTTCTTTCACCTCCACCAAGACCCTTCTTCCACCTTAGTGCCAGCACCCATAACTTGACCTAGGAGAGAGAAGATGAGAGAAAAGAGGGACCAAGAGGAGGAGTTAGGTCTTGACCCACTAATGGATCTAAAACCGATCCATTAATGAAGATCCATTCCACTAAAGGATCTCCATTGAACTTTCTCACCAACCCCCAAATTTTATGGGCTCCACCTATTATGAGTACATCCATCCTCCCGTGTTTAAGATATAGAATGCCCGTCGATTAATTTAAATTGCTGACAATTTTAATTAATCAACTTCTAACTCCTTGACTAGTACCACTCAACCTTATCATTATGTTGGATCAAATCCACCTGCAGGGTTTAACATGATGAACCTTATGGGCTCATCAAGGGGGTATCATCATCCCGACTCACTAGGATACTGATTCCGTTAATAATCAATGACACACTCTATAATTAATATTATTTCTCAGCTTACCGGGCCTATCAATTTAGCAGAATAAATCTCGCCCATTGGTAAATCAAAGAAATAAAATATTAACTACACGTGCCTGTTATTATATCGGGATTTAGGGATTATACTCCATAATAATCTGAGGTCCAATCCTGTAACGACCCGACCCGTCAACCCGACCCGTCGGCCCCTTGGGCGGCCAAATTTCATTTTTGGCGGCCCAACAACCTGGCCCCTTTGGTCATCGATCGTCGGCCGTGCCATTACTCACGAGGACTTCCTACTCCTGGCCAGTGGATTTTTGCCTTCCTCAGGAATCGAACTCTAGACCTCCAGGCTAAGTACTAGAGTTTATGAATCCTGATAGCCAAGGGAGCCGCACTTGGCTACCAGATTCAAGGAACTTTAGTACTTGTCCCGGAGGTCTAGGGTTCGAATCTGAGGAAAGCAAAAATCCACTGCCGGGAGTGGGAAAACCGTAGGGCCGCCGACCTATAGGGTTGCCTGCGGGGACCAAAGAGGCAGGGCCGCTACATAAAGATCAACCAGAACACAGCCACCGAATCGAAACGACCACAACGCTCTCCTGCTTCCCAATTCATATTTGCCTCCCTCTTTGCGCAATCCAAAGTCAAGATAAGGGTGATTGATAATGGCAATCGCGCAGAGAACCAACTCAAGAATGCAGACCAATGAATCCAAACTCAAGATCAGTACCAAAACCCAGGGATCGAAACCTAATCTCAACTCAAAACTAAGTAACAAATCCCATATCCCTTACCTTGATGGCGCTAGATATTCCTTGTTCAGATCCGACGAAGTTTCAGCGCCCGGTGGGGAGATCGAGAAGATGACAAGGATGCCCAACTCCAGGGACTGGTGGCCGATCCACGCTTGAAGAAGAGGGAGGTCGTGCGAGAGGGCGTCGGCTTGGCTGCGGCTAAGGCATTGCGAAAGAAGAGAGGAGAGTTGATCGCGACATTGGGCGAGGAGGCGGCTTTTCGGCTTCAGCTAGGGTTCGCGAAGGAGAGAGGTCAGGCGTTGGCTGTGGCGAGTGAAGAGAAGAGGAAAGAAATTTTTAAGTGGCTGGTCATTTTGTTGAAAAGCCCCTAAAATTTATAATATTCTAACATTCTCCCCCACTAATAAAAATTTGGTCCCTAAATTTCGTTGTCACGTGTGCTAGGTACAATCATACTGCACAAAATACTGACCGGAATTCATGCAATACGTACCTTAAACAAATAAATGGGGATAGTGAGCTCGGACAGTATCCTCGAGCTCCGTGGTCGCCTCGGCATCCGAGTGGTGCTGCCATCCGACCCTGACTAGCCGAATCGTCTTGTTCCGTAGCTGAGACTCCTGAAAACCTAAAATCCGTACAGGTACCTCCTCATAAATAGCGTCAAACTGAAACGAAACAGACCCCTCAGATAATATGTGAGTGGGGTCTGGCACATATCCTCTCGGCCTGGATACATGGAACACGTCATGGGCGTTGGCCAAAGATAGTGGAAGTACTAAGCAGTAAGCTACAACTCCAATCCTTTCCAGAATCGGGAACAGATCGATATACCACGGAGCTAGTTTACCTCTGAGACCAAAATGTTTCACCCCTTTCGTGGGTGAAACTCGAAGGAAAACATGATCACCTGCAGCAAACTCTAAGGATCTGCACCTCCGATCAGCATAGCTCTTCTAACAATTCTGCACTACTAATAATATCTGTCTGACAGTCTGTACTATCTTTGCCTCATGTTGAACTCTCTGGGGTCCCAGCAGCTGAGTCTCACCGACCTCATCCCAAAGGGTTGGTGTCATGCACGCCCTACCGTACAACACCTAAAACGATGTCATCTATATCGCCGAATGAAATCCGTTGTTGTAGGTGAACTCCACCAAGTGCAAATGGTCCTCCCACTGCCCCCAAAGTCCATCACACACGAGCGCAGAAAGTCCTCTAAAGTCTGGATAGTACGCTCTGATTGTCTGTCTGTCTGAGGATGAAAAATTGTACTGAGACGAAGCTCTGTGCCCATAGCCCTCTGCAAACTCTGCCAGAACTGAAATATCAAGCACGGGTCTCTATCAGAAATAATACTCAAAGGAACTCCGTGCAATCTGACTATTTTCTGGCAATACAACTCCACTAATCTATTAAGAGAATCTGTCCTCCGGATAGCTAAGAAGTGAGTAGATTTGATTAGTCGGTCCACGACTACCCAAATCGTATCAGGACCACTCCTAGTCCTTGGCAAACCCACAATGAAATCCATGGTGAAATGCTCCCACTTCCACTTGGGAATGGGGATCCTCTGGAAAGTCCAGCAAGTCTCTGATGCTCTATCTTAACCTGCTGATAAACGAGACATCTTGCAACAAAATACGCTATGTCTCTCTTCATGTCGTTCCACCAATAGGAACGTCTCAAATCACGATACTTACGGGTGCTACCAGGATGAATAGCAAAACGTGATCGGCGGCCTCCTGCAGCAACTCCTCCAAGACAGGTGTCCCTCTGGTACACACAACCTCCCTCGGAAGTACATAACACCCTCCTCATCACGTGTAAAATCCGGCTGCTCTCCCGAAATCGCCTGACTGCCCAGAAACTAAATGTGTTGGTCACTAGCCTGAGTCTCTCTGATCCTCATCCTGATCTCTGACTGCCATCAAAGTCACTAGCAGTCCTCTCTCTGTCCAAGACTGCTCCTCTAACCCTAGCTCAGAGAAACTCTGGATCAAATCTGTGACCATCACTCGGTGGCATGCCAAAACAGCTTTGGACTTTCGACTGAGGGCGTCGGCGACTACATTATGTTTCCCAGGATGG
>JAGFNQ010002553.1:160221-172960 GCA_024364735.1 Boesenbergia rotunda | reverse complement strand
TTTCCTCAAATTTTTTAACCACACATCTAAGCATGCAATTTTATCTTATGTAGACATGATCATATATTTAAAATTTTGCAGAAACATAAACTAATTTACGTATTACCTCGTGTAACTCGAAGGAAGGGACGAGATCCAACCGTAAGCGTCCCTTGGAAGCTCCGCCTCTATTCGCGTCCACGCCGAGTATCTTCGGGATGACTTCGCAAAGCAACGAGTTTCGTGTTCTCGAGAACTACTAGATTCTCCGAGAACGCGACGAGAAAAACCAAGAGAGAAGTCGGAAGACTAACCACAAAAGGATGGCCGGCTGGTGCTCCTTCTTGGGGCTGGTTGGCGCACGGCAAGAAGGGGAGAAGAGAAGGAGAGAAAGAGAGGGAGAGAGCCTACGCCTTCGTCTTATCCATTATCACCCAAGTCTTGCCTTGGGTCCTTTATATAGTGGCCTCTCAACCATCAAGCCTCTCAAATATGGAAAAACTTATTCCATCATGCCAAGTTTGATTTTATATCATGGTTAAAATCATATTTTAATTCATGATAAAAATCTTCTCTACTATGGAATAAATTTCCTTATCATGGTAAATCAATCTATGATTGATTTTATAAAATAAACCAATCCATGGTTCATTTTAATTTCCATAAAAAATAAACCAAACTTTGGTTTATTATATAAAAATTTATATCATCCATAATTTTATAAAACAAATCACACTTGGTTTATATTATAAATTGAACCAAAAACTTGGTTCTCTCCCTTTGTTGTGGCCGGCCAAGCAAAGAGGATGGAGGCCTTCTTTGGCCGGCCCATCCAAGCCACGCCCCAATGAATTAAATTTATTTAATTCATCTATTAAGTCTTCAAAAGACTTAGCCATTTTACGCTTCCGATGCGTCTTTGAAAAATTCAGATTCGACTTATAGTTTGGCTTAACCAAACCTTTGATTGGAAAATCCAATTTTCAACTCATTTTAAATCCCTCGGATTACTCGTAGTGCGTGTGACTAAATAGGCTTTCGATTTATGTTGGTCGTCTATAATTAATCAATTATAGAACGATCATGAGTGGCACCTAGTAGTACATCATGATCCCCAATTAATCGAAAGATCAACGGTTGACCTCAGAAACAATTCTGAAACCCTTCAGCAGCTATAATGAATTGTGCCTCATTCCCTTCACCATCTTATACCCACTTGGTTCAGGACATGGTCTATGTGTGTCAGTCCCCACTAGGCTGACTACGTCACACCTAGCCCAAGTAACGTTTTCTCGTCCTACAAATTCTAATTACTCTCATGTATTTAAGAGATTCATACTCTGAACATGTCATGCTCTGGCCAGAGGCTTCGAGTAACAATCCGACGATAGGCCTCGGGTATACATCTCCTCGCAAGGAGTGATGAATCCTTTGTAGGCTGTTCAAACATCTTCGGGCACTTCGGCTTATACCCAATCATCCTGGTCCACACCTCCTTGGAGATGCTTGCTTAAGATGTCAAAGTATAAGTCTCCATGACTAAGATGACTTGAACACCGCAAGTCAAAGGAACATCGCACTTAAGCTGCAGTAAGAACTTCACTGACATATCTATATGTAGACTACCATATGAAGTTTTACAGCCAGTCACTCTAATGAACTAGTTTCCTTAACTAGCATTCATGTTTATCTCCGGACATCTCAATGTCACCAGCCAGTGAGAATCAGCTGATTAGAGAATAACCCATGCTAGTCTCAACAGAATTGATAGTGTCCGTATTTATCAATCTATCGACTAGGGACAATTTCAATACTTCACAATTGCACATGTAGAGATAATCACTAGTTGTGAATTCATCACAAATTCTCTCATGCTGTGAATTGTATTGTGGGTATTCAGTAAATGAGTTTAAGATCTCAATCAAATACACAAGCATGTATACTCAAATAGTGAATATTCATTTATTAAAATAAATGATTACAATCATAAGGCGATTGCCTTAGGGCACTTCTCTCATATCACTAACAGTTAGATAACAACAAAACCTTAACTTATGAACCCTTTGCCATTATCAAAACACGAGTTTGATCTTGGTGCTTCCGGCACCAACAATCTCCCCCTTTTTGATTTATGGCAACCAGGTTCAAAAAGTTAAGTTTAATCATTTAAAGCATACATATAACAATCATGTTTATACGAAAGATTACTTTAAAAAATATGTACTAAGCTCCCCCTGAAATGGATATTTTCCCCCTGAAGCTTTCAATGATATGCAGTTTTCAAAAAGTCTAAGTGTATGAATTTTGACTAAGTGTTTTTTTGAAACAAGGTAAGGCATTTGCACAATTTCACTTAAAAATTATTGTGCAAAGTTTTCACTTAGAAAAAATTTGTGCAAAATTTTCACTTAGAAAAATTTAGCAAAACAAATCTCACTAACAAAGTTTTACTTAAAAAGACTTTGCACTTAAACAAAATGCAAAAAGAATTTTGTGCATTTTGAAAAATTTTGGTTAGAAAATTTCTTAAGAAATTTTTGCTTAGAAATTTTTCTTTGGAAAATTGCACTTTAGAAAATTTTATTGTGCTCTTGAAAATTTTGTGTTCTTCAAAAAAAATTTGTACACTTGGCAAAATATTTTTACTTAGAAAATTTTTGCACTTAAAAACTTTTTGCAAAAACAATTTTACATGAA
This sequence comes from Boesenbergia rotunda, assembly GCA_024364735.1. Classification (NCBI taxonomy): domain Eukaryota; kingdom Viridiplantae; phylum Streptophyta; class Magnoliopsida; order Zingiberales; family Zingiberaceae; genus Boesenbergia; species Boesenbergia rotunda. The sequence goes on along the minus strand of JAGFNQ010002553.1, from coordinate 170,284 downwards.
AAATTTTTCTTAGAGAAAAATTTTGTGCATAAAAAATATTTTACATAAAAGATTTGGTGCACTTAAAAAAGTATTACTTAAAAATTTGTGCATTTCAAAAAATTTTGCTTAGAAACATGCACTTAGGAAATTAAAGCAAAAAAATGCACTTAGAGAAAAAAATTTACTAAGAAAAATGCACTTAGTAAAAAATTTGCTTAAAGAAAATGCACTTGAAAAATTTTGTTTAGAAAAATTTTGTGCACAAACAAAATAGAATGTTTTTACTTAAAAAAACATTTTCGAAAGAATCAGAGCTTTAATTTTAAATTTAATGCGAAATTTTAATGTACTAAGCTTTAACTTTTTGAGAAAATGAAAATTTGAAAAAAAAAAATTACTCTTTTTTCTTTTCTCTCTCCCCCTTTGCCATATATCAAAAAAAAATGATAGAAACTAAATGCAGATCAGATCAATTTTGAATTAGAGTTTAAAAAATTTAAGTCCGTATTAAACCAACTCTAGTGAATTCAAGCAATAAAAAGGACCAAACCAATTAAACTAGACTTGTTCGGGTCCTGTCTAACTCAGTTAGCTACTCACTAACTATTATAACTCTAGTGAATTCAAGCATCCGAATGGATTTAAGCATAGCTACTGGCGAATAGGTTTCGTCATAATCAATTTCTTGTTTCTGACGATATCATTTTGCCACTAATCTAGCCTTAAAGGTAACAACATTACCTTCCATGTCGGTTTTCTTCTTGAAAACCCACTTGCACCCTGATCCTGTCGCCGAGCGTAGTGGAGCCGCAACCGGAATGACGGTGTAGCGATGCATGACGTGGATGCTGACGGGGCGTCCTCGCGCAGAATGGCAGCGTCGTGGGGGGTATCTGTAGCGACCCGCCTTCTCTGCCTTAGACGGATCGTTACTTTTGTCTACTTCTCTACTCTAATGCACGACTAAAAATGCGGAAATCTTTTTTTTTTCTTTTAAATTCATCTAAGAATGATATTCTAACTTAAGTAGTCTGCATGATACCATGTCACACTTTCTTTCTCAAAAACTCGTAAGATGATACTTATTGAAACCTGCCTCGCCCAACTCAGCTTTCGGGTATCAGTCGACTGATACTGTATCAGTCGACTGATAAGCCTGAAATCTGAATTTTCAGGTTTCGGCACTTGCTTCAAAACTCCACCAAACCTATACTTTCGAGCCATATAGAATCATGACACCATTTCTATACTCTATGCCAGTTTTCTAATCAATTTAGCCAATCAAAACGAATCCATAAACTTGAAATTAGGACTTTTGCGGAAAAAGATAAGCTATTCAAGTTTATATGAACTTTAACATTAGAGTTTGTAGCAATCTTGACTCCTATGCATTCATAACACCAAATACATGTTCTATAACCTTGCTAAAGCATTATGAAATGTGAATGCAACTTTTCTAAGCATATTTAAGCAATAAAAACTTGATTCAAAGAGAAATTAATACTATCTTGGCACATGCATCTATTTCTCTAACAAAGTATCAATATTTCCAACTACTCACACTTCTACTCATCCAATGCAATCATAAGGATATGTATGCTAAATGAAATGACATGGAATCTTTACTCTAAGAAATTGAGCATGTAGTACTATCCAAAGCTTAAATGTTCGCTAAACTCCATAAAGCAAGAACTTAAAATTTGAATAAACTAAAACATTGTAATTCAAATAACTAAATTGTCTCGTCTCAAGGATCTCTCCAAGATCAGCCACCACACACACTTTACTCAGCACCACCTCGTCGCCTTCCTTCAGAATTGCTTGCCTTTACCTTTATCTGCAGTAAGAGGAAATGCAACTAGTAAGCAAAAAGCTTAGTAAGTACTATCTAGCTCACAAAATCTCGAAATGTGCAAACATGCTTCTTGATCAATATAAAAATCATATGAGATACTTATATGCTTGAAAGAAAACTAAGAACATGTATAATCTCAAAACATGCATACTCAAGCATTAATAAAACTCAATTTACTTTTCTTGGCTCAACTTGAAACTTTAGCTATTCTTTAGCTTTTTGAAAACTCTTTGAACTTTAGAAACTTTGCTAAAGCATATACTTGAAAATAATAATCACTTGGATCCACTGAAGACGTAAGTACCATCTCATGCGCGTTCCCTAAAAGGTTAGGGTAGCGAGCCACCAATCCTAATAGAGCAGACCTTGGTCTACCAGGGCCAAGACCTTGGAATTGGACACCTGGATTTCTTTAACGACGCCCTTGGACGCCGGGTACTGGCCTTAGAAAATAAAATAGCTTTTCTTTCTTTTCTTTCTTATCTGCAAATGCCTTGGCATTTTCTCGAGCACCTTGCGTGCTAAAATCCCTAAGTCTTGACTTTTGGGGATTTCTTAAGGCCTTGGCCTTTTCTTTTCTTATCTTTATCTTCTCTTTTCTTTTCTCATAGCTTTCTTAGACCCTAAACTCATATAGGGTATGTGATTAAACTTATACATAAGCATACAACAACTAATGAACTAAAATCACATGCAAAAACTTAAACAAAAAGGAAATATCTCTTTTGAAAACTTTTAAGGGAAATTCTTGCGGAAAAACCGCCTCTTACTGCAGGTGAGCAGTACTTACATTGATATCTTGGACTTACAACCAAGATTGACGTCTAGAGCTCGGAAGAAACTTGATATCTCGGAGAATTCTTCGCGCCCACACGTTCCTCTCGTCGCGGGGATCCCGAATATAGGATTATCTCTTGGAGAAGAGTCTTGGCCGGCCCTCTTGGGCTTGGTGTGGTGTCGCCCAAGAGAGGAGAGGGAAGGGAGGGGTCGGCGCAGGTTAGGGGAAGGAGAGGGTTTGAGAGAAAATAAAACTTCTCTCTTTAATTACCTATTTATACTTATGGGGCGGATCAACCTAACTACAGCTTAAATATCCTTCTCTCCATCCTTTGTTGTGCTGATACCCCTAGCCCGGCTGGTTGCGCGCGCTTGCTGTTTCGTGGTGGTCGCGGGTTCGATCCACCCGCTGCACTTAATTGGTTTTTTTTCCATTTTTGGCTTTTTCCTTTTTCTTTTTCTTTTTCCAAAAATACCAAACGGACTCGGAAAATTCCATAAAAATACTCTAAAAATTCCTAAAAATATCTAGAATATTTCTAAACCATTTCTAAATAATTCTAAGGACTTTAAGAACTAAAAATGGAAATTTTGGGGCGTTACAATCCCCCATACCTTATAAAAAGTTTGTCCTCGAACTTAGAATAACTCTGGATATCGTTCTCTTATGCTGTCCTCACGTTCCCAAGTAGCCTCTTCATGCTTCTGATTCTGCCAGATGACCTTCACTAGTGGCACTTCTTTGTTTCTTAATCTTTTAACTGCTTTGTCCACTATCTGTGTCGGTCTGCTCTCATAGCTAAGATCTTCTTGGATCTGTACTGACTGAGGCTGAATCACTTGGCTAGGGTCGTGAATACACTTCTTTAGCATAGAGACATGAAAGGTACTGTGGATAGCTGACATATCCTCTGGCAAGTCCAGCTCATAGGCTACTTTCCCAACTCTCTTTATAATCCTGTAGGGTCCTATGTAGCGAGGACTCAGCTTTCCCTTCTTGCCAAATCTCACCACTCCCTTCATGGGAGCGACCTTGAGAAATACTGAATCTCCAACTTGGAATTCAAGTGGCCTACGGCGTGTGTCAGCATAACTTTTCTGTCTACTCTGGGCAGTCTCAATCCTCTGGCGGAGCATCTGGATAGCCTGAGTGGTCTCATCTATAAGCTCAGTCTGGCTGTCTAGTCCTGACTCCATCTCTTTCTTCTCACCAGCTTCTTGCCAACATATGGGTGATCTACATTTCCTGCCATATAATGCCTCATAAGGTGCCATCCTGATGGTGGCCTGATAGCTATTGTTGTAGGCAAACTCAGCTAAACACAGAAATTTGCACCAACTACCTTTAAAGTCCAATGCACAAGCCCTGAGCATGTCTTCTAAAATCTGATTTACTCTCTCTGTTTGTCCATCTGTCTGGGGATGGAAAGCTGTGCTGAACTGAAGTCTGGTGCCTAGAGCGTCCTGAACACACTTCCAAAAATGGGAGGTGAATCGTCCATCTCTGTCAGACACGATCGACCTCGGAACTCCGTGAAGCTTGATCACTTCTTTCACGTACAGCTGTGCTAACTGCTCTACCGAATGCGATAACTTGATGGCTAGGAAGTGGGCAGACTTGGTCAACCTGTCCACTATCACCCAAATTGCATCATGTCCATGGGTGGTTCTTGGAAGACCTGTGATAAAATCCATGGATATTTCTTCCCACTTCCACTCTGGAATGGGAAGTGGCTGTAGAACTCCTCCTGGTCTCTGGTGCTCTGCTTTAACTCTCTGGCAGGTCAAGCAGGTACTGATATATCTGGCCACGTCTCGCTTGAGTCCAGACCACCAGAACCTTTGCTTTAAATCTTGGTACATCTTGGTAGAACCAGGATGCATAGAGTACGGGGTACTGTGGGCTTCCTCTAAAATATTCTTTCTTAGTTCCTCATCATTGGGGACGCAAAGGCGGTCTCCAAAATAGAGTATGCCACTGTCTGATACTCGAAACTCTGAATTTTCTGCCTCTTGGATCCCCTGCTTGATCTTCTGGATCTCTGGGTCTTGACTTTGCTTTCTTGTATATCTATAAGCAGGGTTGACTCTAGGTCAATGCAGAAAGTTGCCCAATTATTACCTCGACTCCAAAATCTTTATTTCTTTCTGAAGTGGTAGAGACAGTGATGAAGGGACATCAGTGCTGCACAGGATTTTCTGCTCAGTGCATCTGCCACTTTATTAGCTTTACCTGGGTGGTAGAGGATTTCACAGTCATAATCTTTGACCAACTCTAGCCACCTGCGCTGCCTCATATTCAGATCCTTCTGAGTGAAGAAGTACTTCAAACTCTGATGGTCTGTGAAGATCCTGCACTGCACTCCATACAGGTAGTGTCTCCAAAGCTTCAGTGCAAAAACCACAGCTGCTAGCTCAAGGTCGTGGGTAGGGTAATTCTTCTCATAGTCCTTGAGCTGTCTGGAGGCATATGCTATTACTTTACCATCTTGCATGAGGACAGCTCCAAGGCCCATCTTGGATGCATCACTGTAGATGTCAAAGGCCTTGTCACTCTCTGGAACAGTCAGGATGGGAGCACTGGTCAGTCTCTTCTTCAGCTCTAGAAAACTGTGCTCGCATTTATCTGACCATTCAAACTTCTTGTTCTTTCTGGTCAAGGCTGTGAGTGGAGAGGCTATCCTGGAAAAGTCCTCCACAAATTTTCTGTAATATCCTGCCAGGCCTAAGAAGCTTCTGATCTCACTGGCATTCTTGGGTCTACACCAGTTGCTGACTGCTTCTATCTTGGCTGGATCAACTTGAATGCCTTCTTTGGATACAATGTGACCTAGGAAGGTCACCTGATCTAGCCAAAACTCACACTTTGAGAATTTTGCATAAGCTTCTCCTGCTGAAGGATCTGCAGCACTATCCTCAAGTGTGTAGCATGGTCCTCTGGAGTCTGTGAGTATATGAGAATATCATCAATAAATACAATGACGAATTTATCGAGATACTCCCTGAAGATGTGGTTCATCAGCTCCATGAAGACTGCTGGAGCATTGGTTACTCCAAAAGGCATTACTACAAATTCGTAGTGGCCGTATCTTGTCCTGAAGGCCGTCCTGGGGATGTCACTTTCTTTAACCTTAGCTGATGATACCCAGAACGCAGATCTATCTTCGAGAACACTGTAGCCCCTTTGAGTTGATCAAATAAATCATCTATTCTAGGAAGGGGGTACTTGTTCTTGATGGTCACCTTGTTCAGAGCTCTGTAGTCTATGCACAGACGCATAGACCCATCCTTCTTCTTGACGAAAAGTACAGGAGCTCCCCAGGGTGAATGACTCGGGCGAATGAAGCCCTTGTCTAGTAGCTCCTGGAGTTGCTCTTGTAATTCCTTCAACTCTGCTGGAGACATACGATATGGGGCCTTCGAGACCGGACCGGTACCGGGCACTAGCTCGATCTCGAATTCCACTTCTCGGTTGGGAGGTAGTCCAGGTAATTCTTCTGGGAACACTTCTGGATATTCGCAGACTACCCGTACATCCTCCTGCTTGAGTTCTTTCTTTGCTTCTGAGTCCACTATGTGTGCAAGAAAACTAGCACACCCTTGCTCTAGCATCTGGTGGGCTGCCAAGGCTGAGAGGAATTTCTGAGTCTTCCTCTTTGGGGCTCCTTGAAACTCGAATGGTGGTTCTCTTTCTGGGCTGAAAACCACCTTCCTTCTACGGCAGTCCACTGAAGCGCTGTACTTACTGAGGAAATCCATCCCTAAAATGACTTCATAATCCTTCATCTCAAGGACTGTCAAGTCACTATAGAGCTCTCGGTTGGAAATCCAGATTGGTACTGCCTTTAGCCTCTGAGTAGAGGCCATTACTTCCCCTGACGGTAAGGTTGTTAAGAACTTCATCGTTCAACCTTTCTGGTGGCCTTTATACTGTTTAAGTAGTGCTCAGTGGTCAAAGCACCACTTATTAGTTCTTCGGAGGTTTGTGGCCTCTTAACACCGCTAGCCCCCTTTAACGCTATCTCAGGCCTTAACATCTTGAGCATTAGCCTAACTATCTCTTTTTCTGTGCTAACTAGCTCTGGGCACAGATGAGCTAACCGCTTAAACATCTTCACTGCTTCATCCACGGATAGTTCTCCTTGTCTGAACTCCGTGAATTCATCATAATGCTTGTTGGTTACTTGCATGTGAAAGTATTCTTCAAAGAACTCAGTCTCGAAGTCGGCCCATGTCATCTGGCTGACATTTCTCTTGGCCTTGACTCTCTTCCACTATATTCTAGCATCTCCCGTAAGGCAGAAAGATGCACACTTTATCTTCTCTACCTCATGCCAGTCCAGTAGCCCTACTATTCTTTCCAACGTTTTGAACCATGCTTAAGCATCCCATGGTTTGCTTGTGCCTGGGAAGTTCCCTGGCTTCAGTTTCTTCTACTGAATGAGGTACGCTTCTTGCCTTACCCCCCTTGCCGGACTACAGATGTAATCGATGGGTCTTCGATCACAACTGGTGCCACTACATTCGCCACCGGCGAGGTAATAATAACGACCTGCTAGTTAGCCATCCTAGTGGCAATAACTTGCTGTTGTTCTGCTAACTGTCTCTGTAACTGAGCCACCACGTCTAAGAGATTTGGTGGGGGTACTGACTCTGTTGCCTCTTGCCCTCTAGGAGCTTGCTCCTCGTTTTGGGCCTTTCTAGGACGTCCTCAAATGTATAACTTAGCGCTTAATGGTAATGTTCCCAAACTTGCTTTAGGATATAACAAGACCTTGGTCTTGATTCTTATCTCATTTCTTAGTCCTAGAACTCGTTCTAGGGCTTAGTAAGACCTTGGTCTTACTCAAAACTTTTATCAAGCACCTTGCGTGCCATAATCCCAAAACTTACTTTTGGGCAAATCAAGTAAGTACTTAAGCATTTCTCTAATATCCATTCTAGGGATTAAACATGATTCCGTGATACTAAGGTATTAAACATGCTTCCTTGTTCTATGCACATATGAGTAAGTACTTAAGCATTTCTCTATACTGCAATTAAATAAAGGAGCAATAGAAAAACTGAAACTTAAAGCTTTCTTACTTGAAGACGGCAAGGTTGATGCTGATGTGTGTGTGATGCTGGAGAATGGGAACTGCTCTGATACCACCTGTAGCGACCCGCCTTCTCTGCCTTAGACGGATCGTTACTTTTGTCTACTTCTCGACTCTAATGCACGACTAAAAATGCGGAAATCTTTTTTTTTCTTTTAAATTCATCTAAGAATGATATTCTAACTTAAGTAGTCATGCATGATACCATGTCACACTTTCTTTCTCAAAAACTCGTAAGATGATACTTATTGAAACCTGCCTCGCCCAACTCAGCTTTCGGGTATCAGTCGACTGATACTGTATCAGTCGACTGATAAGCCTGAAATCTGAATTTTCAGGTTTCGGCACTTGCTTCAAAACTCCACCAAACCTATACTTTCGAGCCATATAGAATCATGACACCATTTCTATACTCTATGCCAGTTTTCTAATCAATTTAGCCAATCAAAACGAATCCATAAACTTGAAATTAGGACTTTTGCGGAAGAAAATAAGCTATTCAAGTTTATATGAACTTTAACATTAGAGTTTGTACCAATCTTGACTCCTATGCATTCATAACACCAAATACATGTTCTATAACCTTGCTAAAGCATTATGAAATGTGAATGCAACTTTTCTAAACATATTTAAGCAATAAAAACTTGATTCAAAGAGAAATTAATACTATCTTGGCACATGCATCTATTTCTCTAACAAAGTATCAATATTTCCAACTACTCACACTTCTACTCATCCAATGCAATCATAAGGATATGTATGCTAAATGAAATGACATGGAATCTTTACTCTAAGAAATTGAGCATGTAAACTATCCAAAACTTAAATGTTCGCTAAACTCCATAAAGCAAGAACTTGAAATTTGAATAAACTATAACATTGTAATTCAAATAACTAAATTGTCTCGTCTCAAGATCTCTCCAAATCAGCCACCACACACACTTTACTCAGCACCGCCTCGTCGCCTTCCTTCAGAATTGCTTGCCTTTACCTTTATCTGCAGTAAGAGGAAATGCAACTAGTAAGCAAAAAGCTTAGTAAGTACTATCTAGCTCACAAAATCTCGAAATGTGCAAACATGCTTCTTGATCAATATGAAAATCATATGAGATACTTATATGCTTGAAAGAAAACTAAGAACATGTATAACTCAAAACATGCATACTCAAGCATAATAAATCTCAATTTACTTTTCTTGGCTCAACTTGAAACTTTAGCTATTCTTTAACTTTTTGAAAACTCTTTAAACTTTAGAAACTTTGCTAAAGCATATACTTGAAAATAATAATCACTTGGATCCACTGAAGACGTAAGTACCATCTCATGCGCGTTCCCTAAAAGGTTGGGTAGCGAGCCACCAATCCTAATAGAGCAGACCTTGGTCTACCAGGGCCAAGACCTTGGAATTGGACACCTGGATTTCTTTAACGACGCCCTTGGACGCCGGGTACTGGCCTTAGAAAATAAAATAGCTTTTCTTTCTTTTCTTTCTTATCTGTAAATGCCTTGGCATTTTCTCGAGCACCTTGCGTGCTAAAATCCCTAAGTCTTGACTTTTGGGGATTTCTTAAGGCCTTGGCCTTTTCTTTTCTTATCTTTATCTTCTCTTTTCTTTTCTCATAGCTTTCTTGGACCCTAAACTCATATAGGGTGTTAACTTATACAAACATACAACAATAATGAACTAAAATCACATGCAAAAACTTAAACAAAAAGAAATATCTCTTTTAAAAACTTTTAAAGGAAATTCTTGCGGAAAAACCGCCTCTTACTGCAGGTGAGCAGTACTTACATTGATATCTTGGACTTACAACCAAGATTGACGTCTAGAGCTCGGAAGAAACTTGAGATCTCGGAGAATTCTTCCGCCCTACGCGTTCCTCTCGTCGCGGGGATCCCGAATATAGGATATCTCTTGGAGAAGAGCTTGGCCGGCCCTCTAGGGCTTGGTGTGGTGTCGCCCAAGAGAGGAGAGGGAAGGGGTCGGCGCAGGTTGGGAGGAGAGGGTTTGAGAGAAAATAAAACTTCTCTCTTTAATTACCTATTTATACTTATGGGGCGGATAACCTAACTACACCTTAAATATCATTCTCTCCATCCTTTGTTGTGCTTGATACCCTAGCCAGCTGGTCGCGCGCTTGCTGTTTCCGTGGTGGTCGCGGGTTCGACCACCCGCTGCACTTAATGGTTTTTTCCTTTTTTTTTTCTTTCTTTTTTTTTAAAATACCAAACGGACTCGAAAAATTCCATAAAAATATTCTAAAAATTCCTAAAAATATCTAGAATATTTCTAAACCATTTTTAAATAATTCTAAGGACTTTAAGAACTAAAAATGGAATTTTGGGCGTTACA